>JAZGTH010000067.1:682500-732500 GCA_036877525.1 Chromobotia macracanthus | reverse complement strand
ACCATTGGCTCCTCCCCCTCTGGTTGCCATGCGCAGCCCCCAGGTGCTACCACGGCGATCGCAGACATCCAGCAGGGGATCTCCAAGTACCTGGACACTCTGAACGCCTTTTGCCGTGCCAGTGCGTTCCTGACGGAGCTCTTTGGCAGCGTGTTCCGGGACTCCCGATATTCCAAAGCAGCTATGCAACTGAAGGACGTGCAGGAACATGTCATGGAAATGACCAGCCGACTCACCACTGCAATAAAGCCAGAGATCGGCAAGATGCTGATGGAGCTCAGCGCAGGCGCGGCTAACTTCAAAGACCAAACAGACTTCAGCCTGCAGGACGTTGAGGTAGGTCAACCAACACCTCCTGCTTAGGTTAGTTTTTATATTGTTAATATGTTGTTTATGCGCTTTATATATTGTCTTTTGAAGATGTTTTTACAGTCTTAAGGCACATTCATACCAAGAACAATAACTCTAAAGATAAACACACAAGCACTTTAAATTTGAATGGATTTTGATTGGCTGGGAAAAACGCTCTGAAACTGACCCAAAAGTATTGTTCCTCTCTGTTGTTATAGTTGTGGTGCAGACTCCACTGTTCTCTTAAATTTAGAATGGTTTTGTAAAACTTTACAGATATAGTCTTTGGTGTGAACAGGAGTCGTTCTCTTGCTGAGCAGTCATGTTTGTTGAGAGCGTGTAGGCGAGGTTACTCTGTTCTTTGTAGGAAGGGTTCATTGTAGCAGCTTGGGAACATTAGAAACCTGTTCACTCTGACTCCCATAAAGCTGGCCAATCAGAATGGAGAAAGCACCAAGTCCATCAACAGTCTGTTACTAAAAGTGTTAAAGCACTATCGTAACATTTGTGCTACATGTTCAGCATAAGGGTGCCATTACTTGATTTAGATCTGGAATAAAATTAGTTTTAAAGTTTCTGAATGAGAAACTGAGCTGAGGAGAGAAGACAGGCCTTCTAAATCTTTACAGAGGAATTCCTCAATTACAGGAAATTTTTGGGAAACCATATTCTTCTCTCCAAGAGAACATACTTTCTTGTGTGGCTGGCTGTTTGATTTGAGCACTGTTGCTCAGTGCTGGCAGCCTCCATGTCTGTACTCTGGGGACGTATATGAGCTGAAATGATGCCTTTATGAGCAAGGGTTTGTGGATGTGGTCATACTCAGAGCAGGAAGCTTCACATCACAGGCACCCTGTGGCTGGAACTCGAACCAGCATGTTAACAAGCATTTGAACGCTCAGGTCCCTGTGCAGCCTTGGGCTAAACGCCAAATGTCAAAGTTTAAAAGAATGAAATGGAATATTCTGATCATTCTAAATGTTTTTTCCTTGAAGTGTTTGCTGTGGAATGTTTTCAGATGTTAAAAGTGTTTCATAATGTTTGCCGAAGCAAGTATGTTCTGAACGCTCACCCAGAAAGCACACGCAAGAGTTTAAAACCCACTGGAAATAGGTCAAATAAGTTTAGGATAAGTCTTTTTAAAACTTTTCCCCTTCTTTTATATAGTCCTGCTTTGGTCAGAGCTCTGGCTCAGTTCATTCCAGCTGCCAAATATGCATAAAAATGTGACCTTTCTTGACAGCAGCCCGATGAACACAACCAGAGGAACTATTTCTCAGGTGAGCATGCTCATTTCTAAACACAGCACCGACTGTACAGACGGCAGCAGGTTTCTCTTCTGTGTCATATTTGCTAATGAGTGTTTTTGTTTGAGAGTAGCCTGTCCTGTCCTGCAGGCATCTGCCCACTGTGTGTGCGTGTATGTGCGTGTATGTGCGTGTATGTGCGTGTATGTGCGTGTATGTGCGTGTATGTGCGTGTATGTGCGTGTATGTGCGTGTATGTGCGTGTATATGCGTGTGTGGCGCAAATGGGCAGGTTCATTCCCCTGTTTACACTGAGCTGGCAGGGCGTCAGGCAGGCCGACAGCAGGGTATTCCCGTCCCCCAGTGTTACCCAACACCATGATTGTCTCAATGAAGTGCCTCTTCAGAAATACACCCGCAGTGTTGCTGGTGCCTTAGTAAGAAAACTGACCCTAGATCAGTTTCCCCGAGTCGGATTTGTTGGTGTATGAGCTTTTTAACGCTGATCCTGAGAGGTTTTATATGCGTGAGTTTATATTTACTGCTGATGACAGGTTGTAAGCAACAGGACTGGAATTCAAGACTGGCTAATTCTGGACTGGAGTCAGTGTTAGGATTTCAGTGCTGTGTAAAACCCTGCTCAACATATTTATGTTAAAGGCAACATTGGTGATTTTTTTCCAGAAACATGTTTTGTTATACTGGTTGAAGGTCTCTTCTTGATAGCAATCACTATGTGCTTTAAGTATATCTACAAACCCTGTAAAAATTAAGAAAATGGCCACCACTGTCTTATGATTTAGTGTTTATTCAAATCTTTGAACATGTAGCAGTAAGTCTTCAGCTGCAGTTGATGGTGTTCAGGGTCTGATGTCTTCTGTCTGATTTCAGATGTTTCTCTACTGAAACTGGTGCTGCTTGTTTTCTCTGTCTGCTGTTGCACACAGCGGCATATTTCTGTCTTTACAGCTTAGCCAGTAGATATTTTCAGCTGATACCTGTAAGAGAAACCCTCTCTGCTGTAGGCGGGGCTACATGCCTGATCTCTGCTTCTCTGTGCTTCCTGAACATGTGTCTCACAGCCTGAAATACTTTGAGTGTGATGGATCATCACAAGCACTAAATACTGATCATAAGACTGAGCAGATAAAGCCTGTCTTCAGTATTTTATGAGCTGGTCTCCACACTCTGGTCCAGATGAGTAAGTCATCAGTCAGGAAATACTCCCTATTTAGGAAGTGTTAGAACTATGAGCCTGTAAATGCTTCTGAGTCTTGGAATGTTCAAACACACGTTACTGTCGACCGGTTTTTCCTGGAACAGTGCTGGATCTGCATGCGGTATCTGGTGTGTGAACCTCCAGGAGGATTCCTGCCTCATTTGCTGTGTGGTTTTGTGTATTAATTTCATGTGGACACCAGATGTACACAACAGTTTTTAGCCTGATAAACATCTGGGAATAGATTCCAAAGTAGATGATGTGCAGTTTTCAACTCATAACCAGACAGATATACAAACTGGACTGATAAAACATTAAATTACAATGAAGTTCTCTCTCTGTCTGTCTCTCAGGTGTTGGGGCGTTGTTTCCTGACTGTCATGCAGGTGCATTTTCAGTTCCTGTCGCAGGCACTACAGAAAGTTCAGCCGGTTGCGCAGTCATGCTTGGCAGAGGCGCTAGCGCAGGTTCAGGAGAGGCGTGGCAACGGCCACATCCAGAACACGGGCCCCGGGCCCCTGACAGAGCTGGAGGAAGCCGTCTGCTCATGGAAAGGAGCGTCAGAGGTGCATAAGACCTGTTAAATGTTGAAAGTTCTCAGTTTATTCCCATTAGGACTCACTGAGTGATTCACTGAGTAATTTACACCAGATTCATTTGATTCATCTAAAAATATGGTCAAGCAAAAACTTTACTGTGGTTTACTGTAATGTGTGAATATTGATTATATATAATGTGTAATATATTGATTATAATATTGTGTTGAATCGAGTGTATACTGTTAAGTAAATGTTTTTTGTGACTGTAATACAATATTGGATGTCTGTGTATGTGTGTGTTGCAGGTGACGGCGTGTCTCAGGGGGAGAGGGAGAGACTGTCTGTCTGGCATTCAGGTCCAGCAGCTCTTCTGCTCTCAGAACACCTGTATACCTGAACACCAGCTGAAAGAGCTCAATGGCAAGATTGACAGCGCGCTGCAGGTCAACACACGCATGCACACTCTTACAGAACCTTAGCATGTTAACCAGATTTTCACTCAAACAATGTAGTTACAGTCATGTGTAGACATGGTGTTCCTGCATATGCTTTCACAATGTGTGATTTGTGTATGTTCTGCAGGCTTATAAAGCAGCATTAGACTCTTTGGGTCACAGTGAATATGCACTGAAAGCTGGATTTCACCTTAATCCCAAAGCAGTGGAAGCAGCTTTACAGGTGTGTTTACAGTGTGTGATGTGACTGTGGATTTCCTCGTGTCTCAGAGCCGTCAGCAGTACATCTGCTCCACTCTACAGCTTATTCAGGACAAATAAAGTGTGTAAACCTCTTCAGACAGGACCAGAGTGATACATCTAAAATCAGTAACCCCACAGTGTTAGATCTGTGAGCAGTAAAGTGATAACAGACATATAATAAATAGTGATGGAACAGTCTGTGTAAAATAATAAGATAAAGTGTGCAAAATGTCTGTGCCACACTCTCCACCACTGTGCTCAGATTGTTGTCACAAGGGCTTATTTGAGGTTGAGACTGTGGCCACAGGCTAACGGTTTATGTTCTTATGTCTCGTTTGAGTTCATGTTTTATAACTATGCTGTTTTAATATATGTGTATCTATAGCATTTGATCATCTGTGTTTGTGTGTGTGTTCAGGGCTGTTGCAGTGATGCAGAAGCGCAGCAGGCGGGGCGGTTTCACACCACATCTCAGCCCATTCACTGTGAATTACCCACAATCCCTGTTCAGATTGGCTCTCACCTCCTTAGAGGAGTTTCCTTTAATGAAAGTGCATCAGACAACCTCAAACTGAAAACGGTATTCTGATTTCTCTGAAGATCTCATTGCAGCACATTACAGCTTATTCAAGAAACACACAATTAATAAACAATAGAAACAATAAATCTGTGTGCAACATGCTGCTGGTGCTTAAGTCCCTAAAGAACGTGTGGCATTTTTAATGTGGACAAAAACATCATAGTTTCTCTTATTGCAGTGATCCTGTTACATGCTGAGAAAGAATCATTGCCTCTTATGTAATCTCTCTCTCTTCCCAGCATGCCGTGCTGCAGCTTATCAAAGACGCTGTGGCTCAGAACGGCGTGGCCGTGCGAGATGACTCACTCGTCACGGAGGTGCTGAACCAGGTGTGTCCCTCCAGCTGGAGAGGAGCATGTAAGACCGCCGTTCAGCTGCTGTTCGGTCAGGCTGGACTGGTGAGTGTGGAACCACACTTCCAACTCATGTTAGTGCCTCTGCATCAGCCTCAAACTGATACAGGTTTCATATACAATACTTTCTGAAGTATTAAAATCATGTACCATTGCGATATGCACATTCATGATATTTCAATACTTTCAATATGTCTTGTTGCTGTATTTCAAAGCAAAATGTTTCATACACATATAGTGAGCTGGGATGTGTAGAACTTTGTGGGGTGGCATCTGTGGAACTGTCTGCAGATCCATATGCACATGTAAATTTATGACATCACAACAGGATGTAAACGGTTGTGAATATTGTTTCAGTATGAGTTCAGGAACAGAGAGGTGAGGGAGGGCTCTCAGCTGTGATGTCATTGCTGTCAGAGGAAACATCAGAGCTCCTCTTCAGCTCCTGCAGTCTGATGTTCCTCTGAGTCATTGTAACAGCATCATTGTTTGTCATGGGAATTAAAGACTGAACTGTCTTTGAAGTGTGTGTGAGCATGTGTCTGTTTGTTTGAGAGTGTATGTGTTAGTGTGAGTGTGTGTGTCATTATGTTTCAGTGTGTGAGTGTTTGTGGTCAGAATGATTGTGATGGCTGTTGGGTGTGTGTGTGTTTTGTTGAGAACCCCATAAATTGAGTCATGTTGAGGATACACCTGCTCTATTAATAACAATAATCCACTTCCTGTTGAATAGGAAACACCATCCCCATTTCAAAGGCCACTTATGGTGCCACTTCTTTTCAAGAACTGTGGAAAATATTTGTGTTTTTCAGTGGAAACTGCTCTGCTGACACAGTTGTGAAAAATGTGTGTGTGTGCAGGTGGTGGTGGACACCGCTCAGATTGAGAATAAGGAAGCTTACGCCCCTCAGATCTCTCTTGAAGGTTCTAAAGTTGTGATCCAGGTTCCCTCCACATGGTGAGTGAAAGTGTCTGCTGCTCAGTTTGTCTAGAATAAACAGTGATTGATTGATGTGATCTAATGGAAACAGATTATCAGAGAGTGTTTACATCTGATGTGCACAAAAATGTGCAGACTGAAATTAATGATTTCATCACATGATAAAGCAACCACTGATCTTATGAGCAGGATATTGGTAAATTTTTTTATGTGCTGAACCTTCTCATTGATCTGTCAGGTGTCTGAAGGAAGATCCAGCAACCATGTCTCTCCTGCAGCGCTATCTGGATCCAGAGAAAACCCTGGGCCTGGTGGATGTGCTTTACACGGCAGTCTTTGACCTCCACAGCTGGAAGGAGCGCAAGTCAGTCTGACTCGCCTCACTTCACGTCCTTCATGTTGCTTCACATCATGGTGTTAACACAGACGTTAACTTTAGTGCATATGGCAAATAGACCACAGTGTAACATAATAAAATAGTATCAATTATGTCATTCTTCCCTTGTGCAGGTATTTCTTAACAAAACATTAAGTATGGCTAGAACTGTCTGACGTGTGTTACTATTAAAGGAATGGATCATACAAAAATGAAAGTTATCTTTAAATCTTGGGCACTATTCACTGCCATTGTAAAGCTGGGAAGAGGCAGGATTGTATTTATTATAATTCCAGTTCTTTTCAGATTTATGGCAAAAAACATTTTGGGGTGAACTGTCCCTAACTAAGTTTTGAATGAAATTTGTTGATATTAGTATTAAGTTTACTCTCTGAATAAACTAAACTGCCAATTAAATCATTAATCACAAATCATAATTCTTCATGACTGTGACAGCCCCATATTTATATCTCATGTGAAAGTGAACCCAGCATCCTGATGTGTTGTCGACAGTTATGAAGAGTTTGAACGTAATCTGGTGTTTGTGTCAGCAGGGAACAGACTTTGCCCACCATTCAGATCCAGCTGCAGCGAGACATGACTGATTACAGCAGCCCTGCAGATCTTCCTCCAGGAAACAGCTCCAAACCTTCCAGTGGGCTCCCAAAGACCATCTCCAAACTCACCTCGCGCTTCACCAAGAAAACCTCCTCCAGCTCCAGCACAGGGGGCAGTTACTCCATCCCCAGTACACCCTCTCGAAGTGCCCTAACCAGCAGCTCAGACGATAAACCTGGGCGTCTGCACAGCCTACTGCAGATGAGCAGCATGCCCTGCAAGCCCGACCCCAGCCACACGCAAATTGCTAACGGGGCGTCCGCAGATGAGCAGGGCATGAACCTGCCCACCGACCAGGAGATGCAGGATGTCATTGACTTCCTGTCAGGTTTCAACATGGGAAAATCCCAGCAGGCATCTCCACTGGTGAAGAGAAGGAACTCAGTTGCGTCCACCAATGCAGCTGACTTGAAACCACCCAGTGGAGCAGCTCCGCTCACCTCGCAGGCTCAGGTGACCCATAATGCATTGCAGCCATTGTCGCAAAGCATGCAGCAGCCAACACAACAACAGCAGCAGAAGCAACAACAGCAGCTGCCATCAACACCTAAACAACAGCAGCTTCCAGTGCAGCTGCAGTTGCAGCCCACATCACAAGCCCTGCAGTTCTACCAGCATTTGTTGCAGCCCACTGGCCAGACGCAGCCTCAACCGCAGCAGCCACAGCAGCAGACGGCACCTGTTTCCCCGCAGCTGCCCTCGCAGCCTCTCTCGCAGCAGAGAGGTCTCAGCAAGTGGCCCCAGGGCCCACTGGGTAGTCTTTCCCCAATTGGGCCCATGTCTCAGTGGGCCACTCCGGGCCTGCCGGACCTCAGCTCTGACCTCTACAGCCTTGGGCTGGTCAGCACGTACATGGATAGCGTCATGTCTGAGATGTTGGGCCACAAGCCTCTGCAGGGCCCGCGAAACAACACCTGGCCCAACCGAGAGCAGACTGAGCAGAGTCTGTTTGGAGTGCTGGGAGACTCTGTGCCCTTTGACCCTGCAGGTGAGCGCAGACTGCTTAGGTCAGAGGTGTGGAGATTAACTGTAGGCTGCTTTCCAGTTATTGCTGTATTTCAGATTCTGCTTGTATGTGAGACCAGGATTTCTGTCCATAAAACCCAAATCCTAATGCCTGTAATATTTTTTTAGAATTGTTTTTGGTGAATTCATCCTCGATCAATGATAAATGATTTAAACAGTTTATATTGTATTACTCCTTTTTCAAAAGTATGTACTTTCCAATCAACATACTTTTAAGTGCATAGTAGAAGTATACAGGATTGGGATGTCCATGGTGTTTATACTGTCCCTGTGTGTGGGATGGAACTCTGTTGTGTGTTTCTGCTGTGCTGGACAGTTTCAACAAAGAGCAGGATAAAACATATCAAACTTTCTCACTCGCTCTCTCACTCACTCTATCGTTCCCTCTCACTCTGTCTGTCTCTCTCTCGCAGTTGGCTCTGATCCAGAGTTTGCGCGTTATGTTGCGGGGGTTAATCAGGCCATGCAGCAGAAGCGTCAGGCGCAGCATGTTCGTCGCCCCAGCAGCTCCCGCAGCAACTGGCCACACCCTGATGAGCAACACAGAGGCTGGCCACACCCGGAATATTACAGTGAGGGGTAAGTGCCGCCCTGACCAATCACAGCATGCCACACATCAGCTATATGAACACGAGACTTTAATTTATGAGTTTTCCATTCTGAGAGAAATGACTGGACGTTGATACTCAGTGATTAATCAAAGCTATTAGGTTTTATATAGTTAATTGCTCATAAAGATCTTTGTTTTTGAACAGGGAGGCAGTCAACACTGGCTGGTCAGCCAATCAGGGTGACTCTGCTAGCTCGAGTGACGAGACCTCCTCAGCCAATGGGGACAGTTTGTTCTCCATGTTCTCTGGACCTGACCTAGTGGCTGCTGTTAAACAAAGACGGTAACAAAGCGGCTTGTATGTGTGAGAGAGTTCCACTGCTGTGTGTGTGGGTTCTTATGTTGAGTGTGTTTTTAGGAAACACAGTTGTGGTGAACAGGAAGTGTGCACTCTGCCCTCTCCTCCGCTCCACCACTCCAGTGATGACAGTAACCAGGTAAAAATGAGTCTCATAAACACCCACATATCCCCTGATAAAAGAGAATTTAATAGTTCCACACAAACAGCCTTTATCAAATATCAAAAGGTAAAACTCCAGAAAACCAAATAAAATTCATTACTAAAAATAATTTAAAACACTTAAGTTTTTCTACAGATGACAATGTTTACATTGCTTAGAACTTTGCATATCTGTTTTAAACTGTATTTTTGAAATATTTTTCTATTTTATTATCTTGCCCTCCTCATGTGCCCCTGACTTTTGTTGGTTCTGTTTCTGTTTTGTGGAATTTTGTACTTACAGGAGTGCAAAACTAAAACATGGCCTCCTAAAGCCCCATGGCAGCACTCCTCACACACCAACACCATGCCCAATCCCGGCTCTTCCCTCTATCAGATGACCATCCCCACCAGCCAATGGGGTGACTCCATGCAGATGCTGCAGTCACCTGTGTGGTCGACGGCCAATGACTGCCCGCAGTCCTCTGGTATTTCCTCTGGCTACCCCTTCACACAACAGCAGCAGCAGCAGGTTTCCCAACACAAGATCCTTAGCAAAGGTTTCAAAACCTTCCCAATTAAACCTGAACATCGACCCTCATATCTCCACCAGTACTAAACACCAACCCTCAGACCTCCAGCAGTACTGATCACCAACCCTCAAACCTCCAGCAGTACTGATCACCGACCCTCAAACCTCCAGCAGTACTGATCACCGACCCTCAAACCTCCAGCAGTACTGATCACCGACCCTCAAACCTCCAGCAGTACTGATCACCGACCCTCAAACCTCCAGCAGTACTGATCACCGACCTCAAACCTCCAGCAGTACTGATCACCGACCCTCAAACCTCCAGCAGTACTGATCACCGACCCTCAAACCTCCAGCAGTACTGATCACCGACCCTCAAACCTCCAGCACTACTGATCACCGACCCTCAAACCTCCAGCAGTACTGATCACCGACCCTCAAACCTCCAGCAGTACTGATCACCGACCCTCAAACCTCCAGCAGTACTGATCACTGACCCTCAAACCTCCAGCAGTACTGATCACCGACCCTCAAACCTCCAGCAGTACTGATCACTGACCCTCAAACCTCCAGCAGTACTGATCACTGACCTCAAACCTCCAGCAGTACTGATCACTGACCCTCAAACCTCCAGCAGTACTGATCACCGACCCTCAAACCTCCAGCAGTACTGATCACCGACCCTCAAACCTCCAGCAGTACTGATCACCGACCCTCAAACCTCCAGCAGTACTGATCACTGACCCTCAAACCTCCAGCAGTACTGAGCTAGTCCTGTGCTTGGAGGGGTTCCCCTGATCTGAGGACAGTTTTTACAGATTCGAGTTAGACTGTTGCTCTGGATGTGTGACACCACATCAGCATTTAAAGGCAACTGTTATTTTTGAGTTCTGAGCCCAAACGAGACACTTATATTTTTGTTAAATTATAGTTGTGTTTTGCTGTATGCAGTGGTGCAGTGTGGAAAATACTGCAAATCAGATTCACAGGTCGGAGGAAGGATTTCGAGTTCTTTGGGGCTTCGTAAAAACACCGCTGGGAGTTTTCATTTTGTGGTCAAGTGTGCTGTAAAACCTATGTCTCACCTGTGTAATTACATTTCTTTGAACTTGCGTTTTGTTTTATAGGGAAATTTGCTTTTAACACAGTGGTTAATAAGGTTTTTGTGCACAGGTGTGTTAGTTTCCCAAGCAGAGACGTAACTGCCTTTCTCACTGTCCAAAACATGCATGATACATTTAACAGCAGATAGTTGAACCATTTCACCGGCAGACAGTTCTGCCTGAGCTGAGCCGCACGACTGAAGACCAAACCATTGAAAACCTTGAGCCAACAGCAAAGAGCTTGTCATACAAATTCCACGTCTTTCTCCAGATGCTTGTGAGATGTCTTTAGTCTCGCTGTGACGTTCGGGTTTGTGTTTACATGGTGTCTCCTGAGATGTTTTCCATGCATGACCATTGCGCTCACACACATACGAAGATTCGGGAGCCTGACGTTCCCAAAACGATACTGTGTTTTAATAGCTGTAACTGCCAAATCTCGCGTCACATGACCCAGACTGCAGCTCTCAGCTACTGTTCCATAGCTTGTAAATTACTCCAAAAATAAAATAAAAAAAGAACTATAAATAATTTACTTTTTATGAAGAGGCTTTGAGCAGGCTCGGCAGAAATATAATCATAGCAGAGGTGTAATTTGAAGAAAATACACTACTTTTTCAACATCTGACATTTAAAAAAATGGATGTTAGTAGTAAGTAAACTTGTGCCATGTTGTTTTGAATAGCACTTGCAAATATTTTCTCTAACCAAAGTATTGTTTAGAAGGGGCAAAATGGTGCTTGAATAAAAAAGAAATGTCATTTTGGAGCCGTAGTTATATCTAGAAAAGACCCTTTTATGGAAAATCTGTATGGTTAAAATTCATGTGCGTGTATTCTCTGATCGGCTTTCTTTCACAAAGACACTAACGCTTACAAAAAGTAATGTTTTATTCCATTAAAATACAATATATTTCTTGTACAGATATTGACAGTATTAATCTTATTTTTGTATTTTCTTATGCACATTATATCATTACTGTATACGTTAGCATAATAGAGGCTTATTATTAATTAAAAACATTATTTTCCCAAGATGTGAAGCACATTTTTCTTTCATACAGAGTTTAATTGTACCGTCGCTCTGCAGAGGTTACCAAATATGCCATTATAAACACTAATAAATGGTTATTGTAGAATTGGGGTGTTTTTTTTTTGTTTTTTTTTTTGGTTTCTGTGGTTTCGGGCTGCATCTGAAAAGCCCAGAATGTTCATTTCTGTGATGTTTGCTGATGCCAATGTTGCCTGTATTTATGATATGACCATGTTTTCTGAAAACTAACATACCATGTTTACAGAGAATCGTTTGCTGTATATAAATAATCTTTTTATAGTTCTGTGCTTTGCACAATCAAACTGTAGGTTTGTTGCTTTTGTCTGTTTTTTTCTCCCAAACTGTTGCAGCTTTTTTTTAGGATAAACCATCTTCAATGACCTCTGACTGTAACATTTTTTCAGCTGTGTCAAATGGTTTTACTAGTGGCTTGAAAAAAAAGTTTAAAAAACAGAGAGATGTTGATGTTGCCCTGATAGAACATGAGGTGTGACTGCTTGGCTTCTGTTGCTTATTGTCCACCAGAGCTGGAAACTGATTATTTCCAATGTACCAGCAATGCAAAAAATAAATGTATAACATTGAAAAGGCGTTTTTTATTTCTTCTTACATACAGTTTAAAATATGTGGGCCGAGACCAGTGTCAGAAACAAACCTAGACCAGGCAAAAATGCCCTAAATATAGAAACGGCCTGACATGAATTTACATTGTTTGCTGCATTTCATGAGGTTTTAATCCAAGTTTCTCTTGCTCTAGGTTTAGTGTGGTTATAAACGCCCCAGAATTTTTTCTGTGCTGATTTTGTGGGGAACGTTAGCAGTGGCTTAAGAACGTATATTAAGTGAAGCTAAATATTTTACACTTAGCTGAGAAAAAATTGCCAATATAGTTAGTAAATGTGCCAACTGTGTAGAATGAGGGCAGTTTAGATTCGGTGCTATTTTCAGCAGTTCTGCAGTAATGACGTATGGCAGATTGCTTTAATGCACATTTACATCAAACATGAAAATAGCCCTAAATGATCATTTCAAATCACAGACAAATCAGTACACAAAGAATAGAGCTCTTTAAATATCATCTTTAACAGTCTCAAAATAAGATCTACCCTTGAGAAGTTTATAGGAACCCGTAAATATATGTTGAACATTTCCAAAATGTGTCAAACAAGCTATAAAGCTTATATGAAGCTCTGCAGAAAACAGTGGTATCATTAATAACCAGGACAATTACAACAAAAATAGCAAATGTCAATGCATGGTAACATGATAAAAGAAATTAGTTCTGGTTGAGCCTGAATTCAAATTGGTGAGTGCTTGAAACATTTACTAACATACACAGAATATCAAAACTGTCATTTCTACATCTTTTCATGCCAGAGATAAACATTGGTTATGTTGATCATTGAAGTTCAACGTGAGTTCTGCAGACCAGATCAGTGGTGTCATTATCCAGTGCAGTTCAGTAGCTGATTATAAATGACTAAAACAATGTTTCTTCTTACATAAGGATGTTTATTGTTTCTTTATACAGGTATACAATCTCACACAAAGGACTTGAATTACATACAGAAAAGAAAATCATCGTTTAGTCGCCTTGATGTGGAACGTCTGATGCGCCTCGAGTCTCATTCTGTAAAAATCAAAAGACATACACATAGTATATATGTTTTATACACACATAAAGTGCAGCAAATATTTTCAAAAGTAAAACGTATATAAACAGACACTATCGGTACCGGTGTAACTAATGCTGATCATTCAGCATTAAAACAGCCACATGCTAGCCCATCACCTCTGCTACACAGCACGATGATTTCTTAATGGCCAAGTTACTATGAAGTAACAACTAAAAACAAACAATAATGTCCCCAGGAAACTCACTGTCTCGTCAGGCAGGATTTCTGTGCTGGCATCTGCTATGGTGCCCAAGTACACGATGTTCCGGTGCAGAATCTGCTGGTATCTGTACAAACACAAAGTATGAATCTCAATCACAGCACTAAAGCCCTGAAGTGAAGCGGCACTGATGATGAAGTGAAGCGGCACTGATGATGAAGTGAAGCGGCACTGCTGAAGCGGCACTGATGATGAAGTGAAGCGGCACTGATGATGAAGTGAAGCGGCACTGATGATGATGAAGTGAAGCGGCACTGATGATGATGAAGTGAAGCGGCACTGATGATGAAGTGAAGCGGCACTGATGAAGAAGTGAAGCGGCACTGATGATGATGAAGTGAAGCGGCACTGTGAAGAGCGGCACTGATGATGAAGTGAAGAGAAGTGAGCACTGATGATGAAGAAGTGAAGCGGCACTGATGATGAAGTGAAGCGGCACTGATGATGAAGAAGTGAAGCGGCACTGATGATGATGAAGTGAAGCGGCACTGATGAAGAAGTGAAGCGGCACTGATGAAGAAGTGAAGCGGCACTGATGATGAAGTGAAGTGGCACTGATGATGATGAAGTGAAGCGGCACTGATGATGAAGTGAAGCGGCACTGATGATGAAGAAGTGAAGCGGCACTGATGATGAAGTGAAGCGGCACTGATGATGATGATGAAGAGAAGCGGCACTGATGATGATGATGAAGAGAAGCGGCACTGATGATAAAGAAGAGAAGCAGCACTGATGATGAAGAAGAGAAGCAGCACTGATGAAGAAGAGAAGCAGCACTGATGATGATGATGAAGAAGAGAAGCAGCACTGATGATGATGAAGAAGAGAAGCAGCACTGATGATGAAGAAGAGAAGCGGCACTGATGATGAAGAAGAAGAGAAGCAGCACTGATGATGATGAAGAAGAGAAGCAGCACTGATGATGAAGAAGAGAAGCGGCACTGATGATGATGATGAAGAGAAGCAGCACTGATGATGATGATGAAGAAGAGAAGCAGCACTGATGATGATGAAGAAGAGAAGCAGCACTGATGATGATGATGATGAAGAGAAGCAGCACTGATGATGATGATGAAGAGAAGCAGCACTGATGATGATGAAGAAGAGAAGCAGCACTGATGATGATGATGAAGAAGAGAAGCAGCACTTACTGTACGCAGTCTGTGGCTCGACCCTTCTGCATGTATTCTGTGATGCATCTCACCAGCTGATCGTTCTCGTCCAGTAACTGCGGACACACACACACACACACACACACACACATCAGTGACCCGCAGTGCTGTCGTGTAGTCACGCAGGGTACCGTGAGTTTATACGCACTCTCTGGACTGTGTGCTGCTTGCTCTGCGCTTTCCCGCGCTGTCGTTTCGGCACAAACACAACAGACATGAGCGCTACTGCTCACAACCCGCCGCCATCGCCCGGCGCTTCTTCAGTGCTGCTGCGTCACTGCGCTCTGACACTCGCGTCTCATTACTGCCGCCTGCAGGACGCAGATGGTGTTACACTGCTGCTGTTTCCCAAACGAGCCTGAGATGTCCTGCACAAACTCAACAACCTGAACGTGTTATTTCTTTAAGAGAATAAAGAATGAACAATCTGTCAGCTTTAACATGTTTCCAATGTTGTGCTACTTAACAATCCTGCAACAGTTATAATGTTTAATTGTATTTAAAGCTTGTTGTAACATTGCATTCATAATGTTTAAGTATAACGTTTAAAAATGAACTTAAAAATAATTGTGCAGAACATATGCAACGAATTATTGTTCTTGTTCTATAAATGTTTATAAAAAACAGGACACAAAATACTGAACAACTATTTATTTGTCTTGTCTGAATAAAAACCTCAGTTTGCCACATGAAGACCCTTAGAACACAATAAAAAAAACAATGAAAACAAAAATGGACAAATTCTTTCAGAGGTCTGACAACAAAACCACGTCACGACTGTATTGCATGATACATTCTGCACATTAGTCCAGTTTTAAATCTCACTTAAACTTCATCACTGTATCAGGCCTGAAAATTAACTTGACATAATGCTAGTCCAATTTCAGCCACGCAGCACCAATATCTGTGCCTCAGAGATTTCCCATCATGCCCTGCTCTGAGTGATCACTGCTGTGGCCAATCAGACAAGCTGCCCAAATATACGAGGGGTATCTCTGCAAAGTAGTGCTTTTAAAGGGAGCATTTTAGCTAATACAATACAGCATCAATAATTAAACAGGCTAGATGACAAACACCTAGGGTATTAATGAGAAAAATAAAGAACCAGCCAAGAGATCATATCCCCCTCCAAAACGTATCTGTAATTCAGTCTTTGGATCTCTTAAATACAAATGAAAAATACGAAGCACATCAAGACACTTCAAAATAACTAAATGATCCATGTAACATGAAAATCTAGCGCTTTAGTGGTATTGAGAGAAAGATGGAAGGCTGGGTAAACACAGTGCCACACAGCTGCTACTGGAATTAACACTAACATACATTTGTATTCAGGAAACTCACAATAGAGGCTTTGTGGACAGTGATCTCAGGTGAAACTCTTCTGGTATTCAGTCTGCTGTCCACACAAAAACACTTAATTGTAAAGCCAAAGAGCTGCACAATGAATCTGTCCATCCACCCAGTTAACTCATCTGTGGATTTATGCACTCAACAAACATTGTATAATAAGCACAGCCTGTTTTAAAAAAAAAAAAATCAATTTACCATAAAATATCCTTCCAAAATTCACCTGACTCAACAAAACAGCTGTACTTTCCCTGCACTGGGTTCTGTTACAGAATACATCAGATGTATGACTGATGACATCAAATGTATCAGTGAAATATTGTATATCAGTGTTGTCTGTCTTTAAAGTGCAAATGAACACAATTTTGAGACATCAATCTTGTTTTAAAGGGTTCACAGAATCTCTCTTGATGATCTTGGCATTAAACAATGTTGTGGCTTGTCTGTGGTTCCACCAATGGCATTTAGGGGTTTGTGTTGGGTTTATATCAAAAAGCCCTCTTGGAAATCTACATAGTTGACATCAAAAGGCAAGAATACCTGGCACTCAATTATTAAAATACATTTTACAGACAGGACATAGCAGGAACTAACATCCTGCAGAAGAGAGGGGCACAAACAATAAAACAAAAGCAACATGACTGGTGAATTCATCAATACATTCCTCATTCATCAGCATTTACATCAGTGAAGGTGGATTGACCAATGACTACATACTGAAGTCCAGACACGTTTACACAGCAGAAAACACCAACAAAAGCTTGTGATGATGAGCCACAGAAACAATATGGGGCTCATATTTACCAGTAAAAAAAATGAAACCAAATACAACAAAACATGTGGGTCTCTGTATTCCAACCCCATTTACTGTGACAGACACACACAGACCCTTTTCAAAACCAACACCAGTGAATCCTAACAATGAAGCTCAGCTGAAAAGTTCTTTCTTTATGGTGGTTTTGGTTTCATTTAGGTCTGACACAAGCCTCTAGGGTGGGTTGACCAGAAGAAAACCAACACTGAGGAGAGCTCACAGTATCAGCGAGATTCTGACACAACAGAATATGATCAAACACCATCCAGGTTATTAAGAAATGAACTAAAGGACTGATGCAAAAATACCAGATAATAATAATTCCACAGAACTCGCTGTGTGTTTTGTACACATTCTTGTGTCCCTCCAAACATTTCAAACGGTTCCATGTTTTTTCTGAAAAAGCAACAGAAGTGTGTGCACGTAGCTGAACGCAGGACCTGTGCTGGTGTCGAATAGAGAGAGAGAGAGAGAACCGAGAGAGAGAGAGAGAACCGAGAGAGAGAGAGAGAACCGAGAGAGAGAGAGAGAACCGAGAGAGAGAGAGAGAGAACCGAGAGAGAGAGAGAGAGAACCGAGAGAGAGAGAGAGAGAACCGAGAGAGAGAGAGAGAGAACCGAGAGAGAGAGAACCGAGAGAGAGAGAACCGAGAGAGAGAGAACCGAGAGAGAGAGAACCGAGAGAGAGAGAGAGGGCAGGACCTGTGAGTCAAACTGAAGCATTAATCTAAACTGTGGAGCGAGTGGAGATTCTTGGCTGTTTGGATGATGTCTCTTCAGCTTCTATGCTGCCACTTTGTTTTCCTTCTGAAACAAACATTACAACATCACAATAACACACAGATTCACTAACATCTCAATCATCAATGTATAATGCTTCTGTAAGACAAATGTTTTAATAGCACTTCTGAGTTAAACCTCGCTTTTGTAATTCATTTTTACATTTTTAGCAAATCAATGATTCTTTGATGTCACCACTCATGTGTCAAATATTTCCCATGTTAAAATGTTTTAAATAAAGTATTATGCATGTGTAACATTTCTGATTGGTCACAAAGAGAGATAGGAGAGGAAGCACTTACCCTGTACTCAAAATCAGAGAACTCACGGCCTCCTCTACCCCCTCTGAACCCACCCCTAAATCCAGCTCCACCCCCACGGGAGGGCATGAATGAGCCCCTGCTGGCCGCACGTCCGCGACCACCTCGAAAGCCTGTCCCCCCTCCTCCTCCTCTGCCCCGGAAACCCCCACGGCCACGACTGTGACGCAGAGGAATACCAAAGGTCTCTGCATTCATCCTCCTCTCCTCCGCCCAGGTCTGCCGTCGCTCTCTGAAACACATCAGCACCAACTCACTGTCATTTACTGCCACAGATCAGCTGCAGTAATGCAAGTGATGACTGAACACCAACAAGTTATGGAACACATTAAACCAATTCAAACATGAAATTAAATGGCTGTACCTTCCATAAGCACCTCCTGATTTCTCCTTTCTAGAAAGAAGTGAAACGCATTATTCATTAATTCAGTCATGTAACAACAATTTCAATACACTGAAACGCAGAATGAGTTTGATTATTAAATGTATAAAGGTGTGATGTGACAGTGTCAGGTGATAATCTCTCATCTATGGGTGTTTGTGCTAACAGCTGTCATTTTGTTCATCACTTGAGCTGTATTTGGAAGGACATACTATCAAACTGCACTCACTTCATTTTATGAATGCACAGAGTACCCACATTACCTGCTACATTTCTCTGAATGTGCAGTACACAACCAGCAAACACTGAGCAGGGTCTGTATCCCACAATGCAATGCACTAGACGTGACCTATGAGGTCCACAGAGCTGCAGCGCTCCAGCCCTAATAATCACCTGTGATGCAGCTACTCAATGCCTTTGGGACGGACAGAAACATCCAGGCAGGCGTGTTGGAGTAGACTGAAGCTAAACTCTGCAGGACTGTGGACCTCCAGGAATATGGATTGGAGACCCTTGATGTAACGTGTCTTCTGTGACTCAGAGCTCAGATCTCACCTAGAGTCATCACAAGAGATGTTGTCGAAGAAAGACTTGGATTTGTCATAGTAACAGTTGGGTCCCAGTGGACCATCCTCATCAGTGTTGCCTTCACTGTTCTGAGTCTCCACGCCTGAATCGGTCTTCTCCTCCCCATTTAGGGTCTTCTCTGCTTTCTCAATCTTTTCATCTGCAACAGTCAAACAAATCTCGTCACACAGCTCCGATCACACGCTCTTCAACAGTCAAACAGCTCTGATCACACAACCCTAAAATTACTTCTGTAAATACTAGCTGAAAGAGGGTTTTAGAAATTCCTCAAACATACATTTAAAAAGAAAAGCAAATACATTTGTAACAAATAAAAGCATCTGCTAAATGAATATGTACATGTCATTACAATTGAATGTTACCTTTAATCTTGAGTTTGCTTTGGAACTCGCGATCGATCTCCTCTTTGTTAAACTGGGCATTGGCACTTTCAAAGTCAAAGTCCTTCTCAAATTTCATTGGTCCATCCCTACGGCCATTAAATCTACCCCTACCACGCTGACCGGCACCCCCACTGCCCCGCCCCTTTCTCACCACAGGAGCGCCACCTGGAGGAAGAACTCATGATAATGTAAATGCATGCCAGACAGAGAATCACACAGGATGTAAGTGTGATCTGTCTCTCACCTCCAGACTGCCGTTTGTTTGGGTCTTTGTTATCAGACCTGCTCGAGTCTGTTTCTGGGCGAGTGACCTTCTGTGCATCAGATGCTGCACATAAACAACAGACATGAACATCAACAGATGAGAAACTATATGGAGAGAAAACTATTTCATACAGCATTAAGACTTGTTTATAGAATGGACAGTTCCAGCTCTGAAATCTGATTGAATGACCCTGATGTTAAATAGACAGAAACATGAATGATATCAGGAAGACAAACATTATTATTTCTTTTCCTGTGGTGCAGGAAACCATTTCAGTAGTGTTCCCCCCACACAAGACGTTCAAATGCCTCATGATAAATCATTCACTTCCAGGATTCTTTAAACGGAACCAGTTCTCAGTTCTCCTCCTAGTTCTCACCCTTGCTCTGTTCCTGGTTCTCAGCAGATTTCTGGGTGTTGACAGCAGATCGGGCACCTCTAGGGCTTCTCTGACCCACTGAACTGGCTGCAGCCACAGCGGGAGGGGCTGGTGTGGTCTGACCCGTGTGCTCCAGGGTAGGGCTCTTTCTCACAGGTTCTACAGATGGACCAGCACCACCTGCAGCAGAGAAAACGGCCAATATAAACCCACAAATCACCTCAAAGCACAACAGTGATGTGGACAGTAGAGTGAGACAGAGTGTCTCTCTGTCAGTTAACACAGTAAACATCAAGTAAACATCAATCAAATGCTACTCACATTTAACGCTAATGTAAGACATTATGATTTTGCTAATGTAAGACATTATGATTTCTGGTACTGCTGCAACACACAGTTATCACACAGCAGACACTTGTTGTACCTCACTGGAACCTTACAGCCTCTGACAGAGCACAGTTTACCCAAAGACAAACACACTAAAGCCATTCCTCAGACACCAGCGTTGGGTCTCCAGTTACCTTCGGGTTTGTGCGCGCTCAGAGAGCGAGCTCGCGGGGGGAAAGCGGAGCTCTGGGGCAGAGGGGCAGTACTGCTTGCCTCACTACTGAACGCAGGGCCTGAACTGTTTCCTGTGAGAGGAGGAAGTACACAGCTTCAAGTGTGAGCTTTTACACATCACACACTGGGAGACCATGTAGCTTTGTATGCAACTGATCTTAATGCTATCCTCTCCGAATACTACTGCAAGTACCCCAGCAACAGTGTTTTGGTTAGTTTTAAATGTAATTTTACAAACATTATCCAAACACGCAGGAAATTCACACAAGAGTAAGACAAGCTACAAGAGTAAGTGTGACTTACCGCCAGTGACTGCTGCTCCGAAAGGCTGGGGCCCCAGAGGGCTGGAGCTGAACTGACTGTACGGGGCCACAGGGGCCCGACTGAAGGGGGTGTAAGACTGAAAGGAAGGAGCTGTCGGACCAGCAGTGGATGCCAGAGAGGACTGCACACACAGACACACACATAATGTGACAGATCAACATGCTTTAGTCTCTGCAGACAGAGCTGTGCGTGTAATTAAACATGCAAAGCTCACCTGCACAATGGCAGGATCTTGAGGAAGGTTACAGGTGGGTTTGGGCGGCTCACACACAGTCAGATCTTTGATGTCACTTCCTCTGAATATGATGTATTCAAAGATGTCATCTCGAGGGGGGATTGGCCTGTCTGTGGGCCGGTCTTCAGTGCCAAAGGACTTCACTAAAAGTCAAAAACAGCTTTTTAATTCAGTTTTTAACAGTTTTTAATTCATTAAAAATGCAATACAAGCTGAACACTTTTACACAAGCTTAAAGTTCCAAGCGTGTTAAAACATGAAAATGTTGCATTATTTTGTAACTCTTGTCTCATTTCAAGCCTCTTCTTCCAAAAAACAAAGGGAAACATTTGGAGCAATGTACTGCTCACTGCAGTTACAATAGCTGAAGTCTGAAACTTTCAGACTTTAAGAAGGACAGATATTGGTAAATTACTGAAAACACCTTTAGTTTTGTACAGATTTGGAACGAAAGTTCTCAACAATAATACTGTGGGTCTGGACAATATATCTCTAGCCTTCAGAAAAGTGAGCGTGTCAGGACAGTTCACACTTAAATTCCTGTCATCATTCACATCATTAAATCTATATGCCACACAAAACACACTCAATGCATTTTATTTCTATTTCTGACAGCGAATGTTGAAGCTCCTTCAGGCTTTCACACAGGAAAACTTTAAAATAGAATGAGGATGAGTACATGACAGAATGCTCCCTTTTAAGTGTACTAACTAGAGCCCATGCAAATCTCAGAATAGAGAAAACCTAATCACACATTACTGTAGTCATATGTCAGAGTTTGTGTCGATAAATAAAGATTTCTCGAAGCACCTACACAATCTCTCGCCATCACTCTCAGCTCATCTCTGTCATCTGTACGTGTATGGGTTTACCTTTAGTCAGAACTACAGCTCAGTTCTGTTTAAATACTGGTTAAGATACGCGTTTGTTTTAAGCAGGGCTGCAGGTGCTTTCAGAGGACGCGTACACAGCTCTCTCTTATTTGGTGTGTGTGTGTGTGTTGTGTGTGTATTACGGCTGTATGATCTAGGTTTACCTTTAGCCAGAGCCACAGTGCTGTTCTCTGTGTCGATGGTATATAAAACTCCCTCATATCGGATCTCGGCCTTTGAGATCAGACTGATCTTACTGCCGATATAAGGCGTCCCTCCGCTCATTTTTCCGCTTCGAGTCACTTCCTCTCGTCTGTTTAACACCTGTTCTCTCTCTTCTTCAGATTCTGACCGACTGAACTTGAATCTTTTGTGTGTTTTTTTCTCTCAGCCTCAGATCAACACAACATGGCCGCGCTCATTTTCCTCGCACTGAACACAGATGCATGCTGGGTAACGCGCCCCCCTCTCTCGACAGATATCGCGAGAACGCGCGCGGTTTGAGCGTCACTCCCGTTACGTTAATTTCGTAAGAGGTGTTGTGTTTTTAGAGAAAGAAAGAAATAAATAAAAGCGATTTTTACTATTTTGGTCGGAAGGAGTGCATTATGTCTTCCCAAACACATAAGCCGTCGTTATGCGTGTTATAATGAAAATAATAAGAGAACACACAAGGAATTTTCTTTGGTCATTGAAGCTTCCAGTACACACATCCAAATACAACAGCAAGACACACAGTAATACAGTTAAACTATAACATAAAAGAGAATAGGGTTAGGGTTAGTATTACTAGTATTCTTATGTATGTTTCTTAAGTATGTATTAATTATTGAATTACAAAGCAATGTATGTGTAATTAAGCAAGCAATGTAGACAATATGATATACAGTACAAATCATTACAATTTATAATTACAAACAGCTGTACTCTCTAAATTAATACATCTTTTTTTTCAGTTTTATGTACGTGTCAGTAATATATAATAAATAATTACAACTAGTACAATGACATAACGGTACTCTCCAAACTCTTTCATTCTGTCTTTCATTGCCTTGAGACGTCACATCCATTCCCACAATGCCATAGTAACACGACTGCGCACTCGCTCTCGTGGACGCGCACCAGCAGAAGCCCATCACACACACAGAGCGAACATGGCGGGCGCCTCCGACCCTCTGGAAGACATGCTCTTCTCCGAGGTGGACGAGAAAGCCGTCAGCGACCTGGTGGGCTCTCTGGAGTCTCAGCTGGTGGGCCAGAGCGATCCGGCCATCGCACAGCCCGAAAACTCCCCCCCGGGCTGTAAAAACACACACCCGGGCAGCGCGAAACAGCAGCAGGCAGGAGGGAAAGCGCAGCTGCCTGCCCATGTAGACGCTCCATCAGAACCAAAACAACAACAACAAGCAGAGCAGCAGCACGGGCGTAAAGCTGCGGGCAACCCGGATTCTGACCCGAAAGAACCCAGCGTGGATAAACATGCAAAAGCGGCGGAAAAAGAGAGCAACCTAAAATCACATGGAAACACCATCACGATCACTACAACGGCAGCATCATCTGACGGGGCATCGGCTCCTGCACCGGGCAGCAAAGGTGAGAGCCCGAGGGACACCCGGAAGAAACACCCGGTGAACACGCGCGCGCTGCGCTCCGCAGCATCACACGGTCTCAATGGCAACGGAGGAAGCGCAGCATCAGCATCAGCATCATCCAGCTCTCCGCCACCCAGTACCGGACCAGCCGTGCCCTTACCGTGCCCGAACAGTGCGACTGTTACTGTGTCCAGTAAAGCGCAAGCGATCGCGCTGGACCGCGGGACCCCCACTATCGCGCTGCAGAGACTCCCGCGCCACATCATCGCCAGCATCGCGCAGAATGGAAGCGGCACCTCCGTGTCCGCGCTGGTTCAGCAGGGCGCTCAGATGAACCACAGCAAACTCGCAGACGCGCCCGGGATTACCGCGAAACCGACGGTGAACACGACGCACTCCAGTCCCGCACCTTTGACGACTACCGCTACGGCCACGGCACCCGCCAAACCTGCGTCAAGTGTCAGTGCGCCTCCGGTGACCCCGCTGATCAGACCCGCGCAGCCGCGTCCCGCTGCGCCTGCAGGACAGAGGGTCGTACCGCCACAGCTGATAGTCAGACCGCCACAACAACAAACGACCATACAGCTGCCTCCCGGATTCACCATCCCACCCGGTAAACGTGTTCATTCAGCTCGATGCTTACTAATGTACCAGTCCAAACAGTGTGTGCAACCAGGCAAACGTTTGGCAACTATTGTCATAAGTACTGAAAATGAAAACTATGAAACAGAAACATGAAAGTAAGCACACATTTAAAGTGACCACTGTGTGTCTAGATCACAGCTCTGATTTTAAACAGGATTCATTTGGTGCATCAAGAACTTTGAACTCTCTTAGAAACTAAAGGCTCAGAAACTCTACAGTCAAATACTGATCAATGATCATTGAAAGGTTCTTGACTGAACCAGAAGTTCTTGTTGGAGAACCTTCAGTTGTCTGAGTGCAGTACTGTGGTTAAAAGTGTTTATCTGATTATGAAAGCTATCGTGATAATTCATGAACTGGACGCATTAAATCTGGAGCCCTTTAGTTTTTCCTGTCTAGATCTGCAGGAATCACAACCACTGTGCTGGAGTGTGAATTCACTTTGTTTTAAGACGGGTGATCCATATCAAACAGGTGATCCGTATCAGACGGGTGATCTGATTGATTGATGATAATAAATGGCCAGTTTATTTGTGCTTTTTATCAACTGTACATCAATTTACTGAAATGCACAGACAGTCACCTGTTGCTGTCTCACTGTCAGACTGAACGTGTTTTACAGCTCTAACATCAATCAAATGTCAATAAATCAGAATTTGATTTAAACTTGGAATCTGATCTCTGAAAGCACATTATTTTAGGATGGGTTTAATTGCCTGTGTAAATCAATGTTGTGCTGTTAAACACTTAAACTTTTGTTTTGTAAAGATAAGTCACTCTGTGCTGTAATGATACTGGTACTGTATGAGACTATACGATATACAAAATGATAAGTCAAATACACCAAATAACAATTAATGACATACTTAAAATATTTAAAAGTCAAAAAAGTTGAAAACAGTTAAAAAAACAAAGTCAAAAAATGAAAAACAACGAAACACAGCTAGATGTGATCAGATATGGGAAAGAGAAAACTCTGTTTATTGTGATTTCTGCTGTTATCTGAATATGTGTGCGTCTGACGTTTCTTTGCGTGTGTGTCAGGCATGGTTCTGGTCCGGACTGAGATGGGTCAGCTTGTGATGGTTCCCCAGCAGGCTTTGGCTCAAGCCCAGAACAGCATCTCACCGCGACCCTCCACACCCACCAGTGGACCCACCTTTAGGGTCACCACCCCGCAGGTACACCACATACACACCAGAAGACTGTTCTGAGCACAGTACATTGTGCTGATTAGAGTTCTCTCTGTTTAGCGTTTAGTGTATGAGTAACACATGACCACTCACATTCCTCTCATTGGAGGGATGAGAAACGATTCTGTGTGCTGTTGACAGAACTTGTGTTAAAGCTGAAACATTCATTAAACATCAATAACTGAATTCTTCCTCTGAGTGTGTGATAGATCAGCCTTCTCACACAGTTTACATGTGTATTTAAACTCGGACTGTCTATTGTTTACCTTTCTGATTTACTTATATTTTATTTTATGAAACATTTTATAACTTTTATTTTGTAAATTGTATAATTTATTTTGTTTTATACATCACACAGAAAAACGAGCATTTTGTTTAAAGAATGAACATGCGTCTTACCATATTAAAGATCCGTTTCCAGGATTGTGTAAGAGTTAAGCATTAAATACACATTCATAAAGCTCATCTTTTAACATGTTGGTTCATGTGAGAAAGGCAGAGTTACTGCAAACTCCAGCAAATTGATTAAGCCTAAATCAAGCTGCTTTAAATAGGAAATCAGTTTAAAATCTGCAGAACGTTTAGTTCCACTGTTGTTCATGTATTCTCAGTAAGGGCCTTCAATGCTTATTATCTATAACTTATAAATGTGTTTTCATTTATGAGGGGAAATATAATGCTAATGAGCTGACTGCAGTAATGAATACATGTTGAAATGAGTCTCAGTGGTGCCACCTGGCGGCGCTCTGTGTTAAACACATGAACGTAATGCGCTGAGACGCTCATGAAGAATAAACGTGCGGAGCTCATGTGCTCTTCATGTGCTCTTCATGTGCTCTTCATGTGCTCTTCATGTGCTCTTCATGTGCTCTTCATGTGCTCTTCATGTGCTCTACATGTGCTCTTCATGTGCTCTTCATGTGCTCTTCATGTGCTCTTCATGTGCTCTTCATGTGCTCTTCATGTGCTCTTCATGTGCTCTTCATGTGCTCTTCATGTGCTCTTCATGTGCTCTTCATGTGCTCTTCATGTGCTCTTCATGTGCTCTTCATGTGCTCTTCATGTGCTCTACATGTGCTCTTCATGTGCTCTTCATGTGCTCTTCATGTGCTCTTCATGTGCTCTTCATGTGCTCTTCATGTGCTCTTCATGTGCTCTTCATGTGCTCTTCATGTGCTCTTCATGTGCTCTTCATGTGCTCTTCATGTGCTCTTCATGTGCTCTACATGTGCTCTACATGTGCTCTTCATGTGCTCTTCATGTGCTCTTCATGTGCTCTTCATGTGCTCTTCATGTGCTCTTAATATGCTCTTCATGTGCTCTTCATGTGCTCTTCATGTGCTCTTCATGTGCTCTTAATGTGCTCTTCATGTGCTCTTCATGTGCTCTTCATGTGCTCTTCATGTGCTCTTCATGTGCTCTTCATGTGCTCTTCATGTGCTCTTCATGTGCTCTTCATGTGCTCTTCATGTGCTCTTCATGTGCTCTTCATGTGCTCTTCATGTGCTCTTCATGTGCTCTTAATGTGCTCTTCATGTGCTCTTCATGTGCTCTTCATGTGCTCTTCATGTGCTCTTCATGTGCTCTTCATGTGCTCTTCATGTGCTCTTCATGTGCTCTTCATGTGCTCTACATGTGCTCTTCATGTGCTCTTCATGTGCTCTTCATGTGCTCTTCATGTGCTCTTCATGTGCTCTTCATGTGCACTTCATGTGCTCTTCATGTGCTCTTCATGTGCTCTTCATGTGCTCTTCATGTGCTCTTCATGTGCTCTACATGTGCTCTTTATGTGCTCTTCATGTGCTCTTCATGTGCTCTTCATGTGCTCTTCATGTGCTCTTCATGTGCTCTTCATGTGCTCTTCATGTGCTCTTCATGTGCTCTTCATGTGCTCTTCATGTGCTCTTCATGTGCTCTTCATGTGCTCTTAATATGCTCTTCATGTGCTCTTCATGTGCTCTTCATGTGCTCTACATGTGCTCTTCATGTGCTCTTCATGTGCTCTTCATGTGCTCTTCATGTGCTCTTCATGTGCTCTTCATGTGCTCTTCATGTGCTCTTCATGTGCTCTACATGTGCTCTTCATGTGCTCTTCATGTGCTCTTCATGTGCTCTTCATGTGCTCTTCATGTGCTCTTCATGTGCTCTACATGTGCTCTTTATGTGCTCTTCATGTGCTCTTCATGTGCTCTTCATGTGCTCTTCATGTGCTCTACATGTGCTCTTCATGTGCTCTTCATGTGCTCTTCATGTGCTCTTCATGTGCTCTTCATGTGCTCTTCATGTGCTCTTCATGTGCTCTTCATGTGCTCTTCATGTGCTCTTCATGTGCTCTTCATGTGCTCTTCATGTGCTCTTCATGTGCTCTTCATGTGCTCTTCATGTGCTCTTCATGTGCTCTTCATGTGCTCTTCATGTGCTCTTAATATGCTCTTCATGTGCTCTTCATGTGCTCTTCATGTGCTCTTCATGTGCTCTACATGTGCTCTTCATGTGCTCTTCATGTGCTCTTCATGTGCTCTTCATGTGCTCTTCATGTGCTCTTCATGTGCTCTTCATGTGCTCTTCATGTGCTCTACATGTGCTCTTCATGTGCTCTTCATGTGCTCTTCATGTGCTCTTCATGTGCTCTTCATGTGCTCTTCATGTGCTCTTCATGTGCTCTTAATGTGCTCTTCATGTGCTCTTCATGTGCTCTTCATGTGCTCTTCATGTGCTCTTAATATGCTCTTCATGTGCTTTTCATGTGCTCTTCATGTGCTCTTCATGTGCTCTTCATGTGCTCTTCATGTGCTCTTCATGTGCTCTTAATGTGCTCTTCATGTGCTCTTCATGTGCTCTTCATGTGCTCTTCATGTGCACTTCATGTGCTCTTCATGTGCTCTTCATGTGCTCTTCATGTGCTCTTCATGTCCTCTTAATATGCTCTTCATGTGCTCTTCATGTGCTCTACATGTGCTCTTCATGTGCTCTTAATATGCTCTTCATGTGCTCTTCATGTGCTCTTCATGTGCTCTTCATGTGCTCTTTATGTGCTCTTTATGTGCTCTTTATGTGCTCTTCATGTGCTCTTCATGTGCTCTTCATGTGCTCTTCATGTGCTCTTCATGTGCTCTTCATGTGCTCTTCATGTGCTCTTCATGTGCTCTTAATATGCTCTTCATGTGCTCTTCATGTGCTCTTCATGTGCTCTTCATGTGCTCTTAATGTGCTCTTAATGTGCTCTTAATGTGCTCTTCATGTGCTCTTCATGTGCTCTTCATGTGCTCTTAATATGCTCTTCATGTGCTCTTCATGTGCTCTTCATGTGCTCTTCATATGCTCTTCATGTGCTCTTCATGTGCTCTTCATGTGCTCTTCATGTGCTCTTCATGTGCTCTTCATGTGCTCTTAATGTGCTCTTCATGTGCTCTTCATGTGCTCTTCATGTGCTCTTCATGTGCTCTTAATGTGCTCTTCATGTGCTCTTCATGTGCTCTTCATGTGCTCTTCATGTGCTCTTCATGTGCTCTTCATGTGCTCTTAATATGCTCTTCATGTGCTCTTCATGTGCTCTTCATGTGCTCTTCATGTGCTCTTCATGTGCTCTTCATGTGCTCTTCATGTGCTCTTCATGTGCTCTTCATGTGCTCTTCATGTGCTCTTCATGTGCTCTTCATGTGCTCTTCATGTGCTCTTCATGTGCTCTTCATGTGCTCTTCATGTGCTCTTCATGTGCTCTTCATGTGCTCTTAATGTGCTCTTAATATGCTCTTCATGTGCTCTTCATGTGCTCTTCATGTGCTCTTCATGTGCTCTTCATGTGCTCTTAATATGCTCTTCATGTGCTCTTCATGTGCTCTTCATGTGCTCTTCATATGCTCTTCATGTGCTCTTCATGTGCTCTTAATATGCTCTTCATGTGCTCTTCATGTGCTCTTCATGTGCTCTTCATGTGCTCTTCATGTGCTCTACATGTGCTCTTCATGTACATGTGAAACTGTTTTCACTGCAGTGTTGTGTGGATGACATGCTGATTTATTTCAAACAGTTATTCAGTAATAAAATGTACATTATAGGTAAATGTGATCATGTAAATGTAATGCATCTAAACAAGTGTTAGATCATTTAAAACGCCTTCTGTTATTGTCATTGATTTCCGTTTTTATGTTAATTTTGTTTTAAAAACACCTTAAAGACACGTTTTTAAAACATTTTCTATATAAGAGGCCAACAGTCAACTAACTTTATTATTTATTCAGTTAACATTATGTTGTTTAATGTAATGTAATGTAGTGTACTGTACTGTAGTGTAATGTAGTGTAGTGTAGTGTAGTGTAGTGTAATGTAATGTACTGTACTGAAGTGTAGTGTAGTGTAATGTAATGTAATGTAGTGTACTGTACTGTAGTGTAGTGTAATGTACTGTACTGTACTGTAGTGTAGTGTAATGTAGTGTACTGTACTGTAGTGTAGTGTAATGTACTGTACTGTAGTGTAGTGTAATGTACTGTACTGTACTGTAGTTTACTGTAGTGTACTGTACTGTAGTGTAGTGTACTGTAGTGTAGTGTAGTGTAGTGTAGTGTACTGTAGTGTAATGTAATGTAGTGTAATGTAGTGTACTGTAGTGTAGTGTAATGTAATGTACTGTAGTGTAATGTAATGTAGTGTAATGTACTGTAGTGTACTGTAGTGTAGTGTAATGTAGTGTAATGTAATGTACTGTAGTGTACTGTAGTGTAGTGTAATGTAATGTAGTGTAGTGTAGTGTAGTGTAGTGTACTGTAGTGTAATGTAATGTAGTGTAGTGTACTGTAGTGTAGTGTAGTGTACTGTAGTGTAGTGTACTGTACTGTAGTGTAGTGTAATGTAATGTAGTGTAGTGTAGTTTAATGTAATGTAATGTACTGTACTGAAGTGTAGTGTAGTGTAGTGTAGTGTAATGTAATGTAGTGTACTGTACTGAAGTGTAGTGTACTGTAGTGTAGTGTAATGTACTGTACTGTACTGTAGTTTACTGTAGTGTACTGTACTGTAGTGTAGTGTACTGTAGTGTAGTGTAATGTAGTGTACTGTACTGTAGTGTAGTGTAATGTAGTGTAATGTAGTGTACTGTAGTGTAATGTACTGTAGTGTAGTGTAATGTAATGTACTGTAGTGTAATGTACTGTACTGTAGTGTAGTGTAATGTACTGTACTGTAGTGTAGTGTAATGTTGTGTACTGTACTGTAGTGTAGTGTAATGTAGTGTAGTGTAATGTAGTGTAGTGTAGTGTACTGTAGTGTAATGTAGTGTAGTGTAATGTACTGTAGTGTACTGTACTGTAGTGTAATGTAGTGTAGTGTAGTGTAGTGTAGTGTACTGTAGTGTAATGTAGTGTAGTGTAATGTACTGTAGTGTAATGTACTGTAGTGTACTGTAGTGTAGTGTACTGTACTGTAGTGTAATGTAGTGTAGTGTAGTGTAGTGTAGTGTAATGTAATGTAATGTACTGTACTGAAGTGTAGTGTAGTGTAATGTAATGTAATGTAGTGTACTGTACTGTAGTGTAGTGTAATGTACTGTACTGTAGTGTAGTGTAATGTAGTGTACTGTACTGTAGTGTAGTGTAATGTACTGTACTGTAGTGTAGTGTAATGTACTGTACTGTACTGTAGTTTACTGTAGTGTACTGTACTGTAGTGTAGTGTACTGTAGTGTAGTGTAGTGTACTGTAGTGTAATGTAATGTAGTGTAATGTAGTGTACTGTAGTGTAGTGTAATGTAATGTACTGTAGTGTAATGTAATGTAGTGTAATGTACTGTAGTGTACTGTAGTGTAGTGTAATGTAGTGTAATGTAATGTACTGTAGTGTACTGTAGTGTAGTGTAATGTAGTGTAGTGTAGTGTAGTGTAGTGTACTGTAGTGTAATGTAATGTAGTGTAGTGTACTGTAGTGTAGTGTAGTGTACTGTAGTGTAGTGTACTGTACTGTAGTGTAGTGTAATGTAATGTAGTGTAGTGTAGTTTAATGTAATGTAATGTACTGTACTGAAGTGTAGTGTAGTGTAGTGTAGTGTAATGTAATGTAGTGTACTGTACTGAAGTGTAGTGTACTGTAGTGTAGTGTAATGTACTGTACTGTACTGTAGTTTACTGTAGTGTACTGTACTGTAGTGTAGTGTACTGTAGTGTAGTGTAATGTAGTGTACTGTACTGTAGTGTAGTGTAATGTAGTGTAATGTAGTGTACTGTAGTGTAATGTACTGTAGTGTAGTGTAATGTAATGTACTGTAGTGTAATGTACTGTAGTGTAGTGTAATGTAATGTAATGTAGTGTACTGTAGTGTAGTGTAATGTACTGTACTGTACTGTAGTTTACTGTAGTGTAGTGTAATGTAATGTAGTGTAATGTAATGTAGTGTACTGTACTGTAGTGTAGTGTAATGTACTGTACTGTAGTGTAGTGTAATGTTGTGTACTGTACTGTAGTGTAGTGTAATGTAGTGTAGTGTAATGTAGTGTAGTGTAGTGTACTGTAGTGTAATGTAGTGTAGTGTAATGTACTGTAGTGTACTGTAGTGTAGTGTAGTGTACTGTAGTGTAATGTAGTGTAGTGTAGTGTAGTGTAGTGTAGTGTAATGTAGTGTAGTGTAATGTACTGTAGTGTACTGTAGTGTAGTGTAATGTAATGTAGTGTACTGTAGTGTAGTGTACTGTAGTGTAATGTAGTGTACTGTAGTGTAGTGTAGTGTACTGTACTGTAGTGTACTGTAGTGTAGTGTAGTGTAATGTAGTGTAGTGTAGTGTACTGTACTGTAGTGTACTGTAGTGTAGTGTAGTGTAGTGTAGTGTAGTGTAATGTAGTGTAGTGTAGTGTAGTGTACTGTAGTGTAATGTAGTGTAGTGTAATGTACTGTAGTGTACTGTAGTGTAGTGTACTGTACTGTAGTGTACTGTAGTGTAATGTAGTGTACTGTAGTGTAGTGTAGTGTACTGTACTGTAGTGTACTGTAGTGTAGTGTAGTGTAGTGTAGTGTAGTGTAATGTAGTGTAGTGTAGTGTAGTGTACTGTAGTGTAATGTAGTGTAGTGTAATGTACTGTAGTGTACTGTAGTGTAGTGTACTGTACTGTAGTGTAATGTAGTGTAGTGTAGTGTAGTGTAGTGTAATGTAATGTAATGTACTGTACTGAAGTGTAGTGTAGTGTAATGTAATGTAATGTAGTGTACTGTACTGTAGTGTAGTGTAATGTACTGTACTGTAGTGTAGTGTAATGTAGTGTACTGTACTGTAGTGTAGTGTAATGTACTGTACTGTAGTGTAGTGTAATGTACTGTACTGTACTGTAGTGTACTGTAGTGTACTGTACTGTAGTGTAGTGTACTGTAGTGTAGTGTAGTGTACTGTAGTGTAATGTAATGTAGTGTAATGTAGTGTACTGTAGTGTAGTGTAATGTAATGTACTGTAGTGTAATGTAATGTAGTGTAATGTACTGTAGTGTACTGTAGTGTAGTGTAATGTAGTGTAATGTAATGTACTTAGTGTACTGTAGTGTAGTGTAATGTAGTGTAGTGTAGTGTAGTGTAGTGTACTGTAGTGTAATGTAATGTAGTGTAGTGTACTGTAGTGTAGTGTAGTGTACTGTAGTGTAGTGTACTGTACTGTAGTGTAGTGTAATGTAATGTAGTGTAGTGTAGTTTAATGTAATGTAATGTACTGTACTGAAGTGTAGTGTAGTGTAGTGTAGTGTAATGTAATGTAGTGTACTGTACTGAAGTGTAGTGTACTGTAGTGTAGTGTAATGTACTGTACTGTACTGTAGTTTACTGTAGTGTACTGTACTGTAGTGTAGTGTACTGTAGTGTAGTGTAATGTAGTGTAGTGTAATGTAGTGTAATGTAGTGTACTGTAGTGTAATGTACTGTAGTGTAGTGTAATGTAATGTACTGTAGTGTAATGTACTGTAGTGTAGTGTAATGTAATGTAATGTAGTGTACTGTAGTGTAGTGTAATGTACTGTACTGTACTGTAGTTTACTGTAGTGTAGTGTAATGTAATGTAGTGTAATGTAATGTAGTGTACTGTACTGTAGTGTAGTGTAATGTACTGTACTGTAGTGTAGTGTAATGTTGTGTACTGTACTGTAGTGTAGTGTAATGTAGTGTAGTGTAATGTAGTGTAGTGTAGTGTACTGTAGTGTAATGTAGTGTAGTGTAATGTACTGTAGTGTACTGTAGTGTAGTGTAGTGTACTGTAGTGTAATGTAGTGTAGTGTAGTGTAGTGTAGTGTAGTGTAATGTAGTGTAGTGTAATGTACTGTAGTGTACTGTAGTGTAGTGTAATGTAATGTAGTGTACTGTAGTGTAGTGTACTGTAGTGTAATGTAGTGTACTGTAGTGTAGTGTAGTGTACTGTACTGTAGTGTACTGTAGTGTAGTGTAGTGTAATGTAGTGTAGTGTAATGTAATGTAGTGTAGTGTAGTGTAGTGTAGTGTACTGTAGTGTAGTGTAATGTAATGTAGTGTACTGTAGTGTAGTGTAGTGTAGTGTAATGTACTGTAGTGTAATGTAATGTAGTGTAGTGTAGTGTAGTGTAATGTAATGTAATGTAATGTAGTGTAGTGTAGTGTACTGTAGTGTAGTGTACTGTAGTGTAATGTAGTGTAGTGTAGTGTAATGTAGTGTAGTGTAATGTACTGTAGTGTACTGTAGTGTAGTGTACTGTAGTGTAATGTAGTGTACTGTAGTGTAATGTAATATAGTGTACTGTAGTGTAGTGTACTGTAGTGTAATGTAATATAGTGTACTGTAGTGTAGTGTACTGTAGTGTAATGTAATGTAATGTAGTGTAGTGTAATGTAGTGTAGTGTAATGTAATGTAGTGTAGTGTAGTGTAATGTAGTGTACTGTAGTGTAGTGTAGTGTAGTGTACTGTAGTGTAGTGTAGTGTAGTGTAGTGTAGTGTAGTGTAATGTACTGTAGTGTAATGTAATGTAGTGTAGTGTAGTGTAATGTAATGTAATGTAATGTACTGTAGTGTAGTGTAGTGTAATGTAATGTAGTGTACTGTAGTGTAGTGTAATGTAGTGTAGTGTAGTGTAATGTAATGTAATGTAATGTACTGTAGTGTAGTGTAGTGTAGTGTAATGTAATGTAGTGTACTGTAGTGTAGTGTAATGTAGTGTAGTGTAGTGTAGTGTAGTGTAATGTAATGTACTGTACTGTAGTGTAGTGTAGTGTAGTGTACTGTAGTGTAGTGTAATGTAGTGTAATGTAATGTACTGTAGTGTACTGTAGTGTAGTGTAGTGTAGTGTACTGTAGTGTAATGTAGTGTAGTGTAATGTAATGTAGTGTAATGTACTGTAGTGTAGTGTACTGTAGTGTAATGTAATGTAGTGTACTGTAGTGTAGTGTAATGTAGTGTAGTGTAGTGTAATGTAATGTAGTGTAGTGTAGTGTAATGTAATGTAGTGTACTGTAGTGTAGTGTACTGTAGTGTAATGTAATATAGTGTACTGTAGTGTAGTGTAGTGTACTGTAGTGTAGTGTAGTGTAGTGTAGTGTAATGTAATGTACTGTAGTGTAGTGTAGTGTAATGTAATGTAGTGTACTGTACTGTAGTGTAGTGTAGTGTAATGTAGTGTACTGTAGTGTAGTGTAGTGTAATGTAGTGTACTGTAGGGTACTGTACTGTAGTGTAGTGTAGTGTAGTGTAATGTAATGTAGTGTAGTGTAGTGTAGTGTAGTGTAATGTAATGTAGTGTACTATAGTGTAGTGTAGTGTAATGTAGTGTAGTGTAGTGTACTGTACTGTAGTGTAGTGTACTGTAGTGTAGTGTAGTGTAATGTAATGTAGTGTACTGTAGTGTAGTGTACTGTAGTGTAATGTAGTGTAATGTAATGTAGTGTAGTGTAGTGTAGTGTAGTGTAATGTACTGTACTGTACTGTAGTGTAGTGTAGTGTACTGTAGTGTAGTGTAATGTAGTGTAATTTAATGTAGTGTACTGTAGTGTAGTGTAGTGTACTGTAGTGTAGTGTACTGTAGTGTAATGTAGTGTAGTGTACTGTAGTGTAGTGTAGTGTAATGTAATGTACTGTAGTGTAGTGTAGTGTAGTGTAATGTAATGTAATGTAGTGTAGTGTAGTGTAGTGTAGTGTAGTGTAATGTAATGTACTGTAGTGTAGTGTACTGTAGTGTAGTGTAATGTAATGTACTGTACTGTAGTGTAGTGTAGTGTAGTGTACTGTAGTGTAGTGTACTGTAGTGTAGTGTACTGTAGTGTAGTGTAATGTAGTGTAGTGTAATGTAATGTTCACTGTCAGTCAGCAGATGGGGCTATAGATTCTGATTTAGCTGTAGCTTCACAAGGCGTTCTGTACTCCTGTTAACAGCCAATAACAAAAATCATTTAATCTATACAAACCAAGTCAGGACAGTTTCACAGCTCTCAGTATTTTGTACAGTAGATGCACTAAATAATACATTTACCTTTAGATTTTGGCAATGTTGAGCCAAACCTTTTTACCTTTAAACATTACCATGGTAACAGTGATGTTGCCTAATGCCATGTGTCAACAGTTTTACTCTAGTCATTTTGCAATTTACGATAATATTGTAATAACAATATGTTGGTGGAATCACTGGTTAATGTGGCAACTGTTTGTATTTTTCCTGATACTGTACTCAGGCGTCTCTGTTCTGTTGTAATGAGTGTTTTTATTTTCCAGTGCTTTTCTGTGTTTAATCATTCATTCTCTGATGGCCTGATCACTTTTAAAGGCAACACAACTTTCACTGCAGAGTGAGAGCTTCATTCAGATGGCATTGTTGAGATTGTTTGTGCATGTGTTTGGCCTCCGGCCCTTCCATGTCTCAGGGGTCTCCAGGCTTTGCTTTCTCTGTAGGGGCTCAGAGACAAGCATCTGCAGAGAGAGGGAGGGTTGGCAGTGCCCTCTTTTGCCCTGTGTGAAGCCGGGCATCCAGCTGGATTTATTCACCATCTCACACTGCAGTGTTGCCCCGCAGGGGGCATTTACACACATGTCTGAACTGAATGTGCTGAATTGTCATGAAAGTGTCACAATGCCAGAAATGTTAATAGTTTTAAATCTGAATGAGCGGTGAGGTTTAAACTCATTCAGTGTGAAAAGCTGCTGAAAGATCTTTAGATCAAACTCCTGTTTCTCTTCTTCAATGTTTCTGTGAGATCATGTGTAACATATCAGATGGTCTGTGGTGGTCCATCTGTTCACACTCTGATCTTCATCTCCTCTGTTCAGCTGCTCTGGTTCTTCCACATGTTCTCCTCTTGTTTCTCTCTGTTGTCTCTCTGCAGTCTCCTGTCAGCGCTCCGGCGATCCGACCTGCTCCTGCAGCTCAAACTAAAATGATCTCGTCTAGTTCTCCAAACACCACAGTTCAGACCAGCACTGCAGCTAACCCTGCTGTGAGCACATGTCTCTCTTTCTCTCTCTCTCTCTCTCTCTCTCTGTCTCTCTCTCTACTTCCTGTTTTGTGAGTTCTGTGACATCAGACATTTTGCTTTCTAATATCATTTTAAGTATGTGTGTTTGCAATTTACATCTAAATTTGCTTTCTGCTCCAGGGCCAATTATAAAGTCTCATTTGATCTGATTTCTTATTGCAAAGACATGAAAAACAACAGTGAGAGACAGAGTGAGAGAGAGACAGAGAGAAAAGGAGGAGCCTCAGAACAAAACTGTGTGAACTTTTGTTGTCAGGTGTAACATTCATATGGCCAGAAATCTCTACTGTCTCTCTCTCCACTCCTGTCTGTCTCTCTGCTTCTGTCGTCCTGCTTTCTCTCGGGACATGAGATGTGACAGGGAGCTGTGTCCGGTCCTTTTGTTCTCTGTGGTCTTGCTGGCAGGCAAATGTCAGCTCCTATTTATCTCCATGTCTCTATTACTTCCTCCTCCAGAAGGCAGCCATGGCAGTGACAGCTCCCCAGCAGGTCCAGCCGGCCTTGGGCCCCCAGGGGCCCCTCACTCAGATGCCACTGGCCCCGCAGAGCACGACCGCTCCAGCCCCCGGAGCCCCGGCTGTCGCCCAGGTTTGTGTGCCCTCAAACCCGGCACTTTCTCTTGATCCCTCGTTATCTGTTCTCCTCTTAGCTCAAGTGTCTGACTTTTTGGCCCCTGGAGCTTCGCTGGTTAACTGTCAAGATGTGGTTAAGCCCCACCCCAAACCACATACACACGCAGCTGCCAGCTGACTATATCTGACACACACCAGGCCAGCACAGCTGGGCATACGCGCCTAGACAAACACACTCACAAATAAAAACACACACACACACTCATTGCAGTACCAGCCTTCAGTCAGCAAATGGCATCTGCTCCCAACCAAAAAAGACTGTTATTGTAAATCATTGCAAATATATTTTGCATAAAGAAAAAGTTTTTAGAAAAAAAATTCTAAAATTTTTTTAGAATTGTTCATATTTTTTCATTATGGCGATATATTCACGATTGTTTTCTCCCCAAAAGCATTTATACCGTGTTACTGCAACACTGAATGTCTGAGGTGACGTTTATTACAGAAAATGAACATAACATGTTCTGGAACATTTTCTTCGCACACACACATTCTTGTCTAAGTTTGAGGTGGATTGTGACCCTAGACATTTCATGAGATTCAATCATTCTTGCCAGACATTTATGAACTATATTCCACACTCATGTGCCACAATGACTTGACTGACACATTCTGTAACTTCACACGATTGACAGTTTTGCATTTAAATGAAATGTACATGATTTTACTGAAATATTTATTTCCCCGTGAGGAGTGATTATAGCAACAAAAGCACAGCAGAATGAGTGTGTGTGAGTCAGAACCAGATCAAGTGTTTACTGACACCAGATCAGCTCAGCTTGTGATGTGTCATCTTTAATCTGAAACACACTGAATGTGTGATTAAACACGTTCATTCAGACGAAACCCAGCGTCTCGTTCTCTTCCACAGGAGATGCAAGAAAATGTGAAGAAGTGCAAGAACTTCCTGGCGACGCTGATCAAACTGGCGTCCCACAATTCTCCTTCCCCCGAGACGTCGCGCAACGTGAAGGCACTCGTGCAGGACCTGCTGGTACGTGACCTGCTCTTCACAACCACCAAGATATCTGTGATCTCAGATTAATAAACCATTACCTCACAGAAGATATTCACTGAGTGACACTAACACAGGTATCAGGGTAATAAAATTCTCTCACAAATGCACAGTGGTTCATTAAGAGTGATTGATTTATAGAATAACATAAAGAATACTGTAGATATCAGCACCAAACTCCTGTGTGTAAAGTTCATCTGTTTACACAGCTGGTCTTCCTGTAGTTCTGTCTGTACGTTTCCTCACTCTTCATATTCAGATCCAGTTAAATCATCTTTCAGGATGCAAAGATCGATCCTGAGGAGTTCACCAGCCGACTGCAGACCGAGCTGAAGTCGTCTCCGCAGCCGTACCTGGTTCCATTTCTGAAGGTATGTAAGCACACAAGCAGCCTTCTCCTCCTCTGACAGGCCTTCATCTCAGTGTTCCTCACGGGCTCTGCTTTCACAAGACTGCAGGCACGTTCAGCCAGGCTGCATGCATGTCATGTTTAGTGTGGTCCAGGCTGGCACGCTAATGCGGCTGTGCTGTCACAAGAGTTTAACTGGCTTATGTCAAAATCCTCCAGAAACAGACATCACCAGCCCGCGGTGACCTCACAGGGTCCAGATTATCTGCGTCATGTCTTTGATTACTGAGTGTGATGGTCTTTGTGGGACTGTCCAGCCCAGCCGCTCGGAGGAAAATGACACCTCACACACGGTACTTTCCATTTCAGAATGGAATTACATGTACCAGACACATGGTGCAGTTTTTTGCAGGAAATCAAAATGAATCTATTTATTTTTTTAAAACACTTTTCTCATCAGATGCATTAGTGCATGTCCATTCAAAGAAACAAAACAGTTTATGATCTTTCATTAAAATTCAGTTGCTGTTGCTGTAACTCTGAGATGATTTTCCTGATCGACTGATGGTTCAAACTCTGTCAGCCCCTCCTCCCATACAGAGACCAATCAAATCCTTATCAATGAAATCAAGAACTTCTGATGTTACAGAAGTGATGTTGTGTCATTATTTTAAAACCTTTGGGACTAACCCCATTTCTGTGTGTGTATCTCTGTGTATGTGTGTGTGTGTAGAAAAGTCTGCCTGCATTGCGTCTGTCTCTTCTTAACAGCCAGCAATCTCTAACACAACCAGTGCAGCCGAACAAAACCAGCGTGTCGCCTGTGCAGACGAACATCAGTGTACGGCCGCAGCTGCCCAACAGCACTACACAACTGCCTTCTGTATGTGTACAGAACTGCTTTCATCTCTCACTGCATCACACACAGATGTGCCTCAGTACAGAACCATCCTATAACTAGAACTGTTATTTAGAAACTATTTATTTTAAACAGAGCTGAATTGAGCAAATCATGATCTTTTTTAAGCCATTTCAGAAAGAATGAATACAGTTTTGCATATATAGTAAATATTGTCTGAAAAAAATCAAGCTATATCACCAACCCCAAGCCTGAAGTAAATTAAGAATAGTAAGTAAATAAATCATTTAAAAAACAACTAAATTAATTATGTTCATAAAAGTGAATACTGAAACTAAGTTTTTCCTCTGTAGTTCCTCAGTTTGTGTCCTGTAGGTGATTCACTCATCTGAACCTCTGCGGTTTGCGGTTCTGAGCTGTACTGTAGAGACAGTCAGAGGGATATGCAGGCAGACAGAGGGGAATGGATGGTTTGGCCCCTGGCAGCACTGAGGGCCTCACAGGGGCCTCTCTATTAGTGTCTGCCTGTTTTCTGCTCTCTTTATCACTTCCTTGTTTCTTCTGTTCTTTCCATTGTGCTGATAAAAATTCAACCGGTTGGGTATTTTCTGTCACACTTTTTTAAATGAATGTCCATGACAACACAATCACCTCAGATCCTCACGATGTATCTCTTTAAGGAATAATACAGGTTATATGCAATAATGGGGGTATATACAAGCTGATGTTAGGTTTAAAAATAACTGATAAAGATGTTTACAGTAAACACTCTTACAGTGAAAACCTAGCAGGCAAACGTTTAAAACGGGGGTGGAGCAACAGGCTGAAAAGTGGGAGGGACACATGACCAAATGTACCTGCTTTACTCATGAATTTTAACACAAACGCATTTAAACACACAGATATTATTTGTTTAGCCCAGAATATTCCCTTAAAGAGGATCTGTCTTTTCAGTAACAGACACAAATCTAACCTTCAAAACTTGCCAATTATCAAAATTGTAATGAAGCGATTTTGTGCTGTGTGTCTGTGTAGGGCATTAAGAGGGCAACAGGTTCTGGGGCTCAGGTACGAATGCCTGTAGTCGTCACACACGCGATGCGAGCGACAGGTGAGATCCTTCAGCTACACCTGAGACATTTCTGTCAAAGACCAGAGACATGTCCTCAGAAATGAACTAAACAGTTTCTCCAAACATGAGAAATCGGTCTCTGTCACCATCATGTCTGTAAAGCTCCAAGCCACAAACAAATGGTTCCTGATAGATACTCATATATTGATTGTTCTTGTTAAATGTAATCAGATGTACAGCAGTCAGTGAAACACACACACACACAGGTTCAGGTGTGTACATACAGATTTGATTTGTCTTTCTATCTTACTGCCCAACATAGTTTGAACTTTGTTGTGTTTTAGCCCTTAAATTGAATTTTCTGGGGGAATGTTTCTAAAAATACTGTCTGCTATAGCTGTGGGCATGAAACATGCCTCCTAAAATCACCTTCAAATCTACCCAGGCAGTCACTCTGTGTGTGTGTGTGTGTAGACACAAGCAGGAGTGTATAGGGGAACAGAGTGAGAGAGTGACATGACTGTAGAGCAGAGACCAGTAAAAGTCAGATCTCACCCTCTTTGTGTTTTTGGGTGAATCTCTTGAAATCTGTCAAAAATGTTCCTGACTAAAATTTCAGTTAAAAATCAAATGCAAGAAATGATATTCATTTTGACGCTTACTGTAAAACCATTGTGGTATTATGACAAATAAGCAATTTTTCTTCCTAAATTTTCATTGATGTAATGCAAAAAAGACATTCTAATGTATTGAAACATCATGGTAGTGTTTGTTCTGTGTTTACTGCATGCTGGTTTACATAAAAATATTTGTATTATAGTCATTTTTACACCAGTCAGAGTGTATTGAATCAGTATTAAGCATTATAACAAAAACAGAAAAGATGAATTCTTCTGTCTTTTTAAGGCACTTTAGGAAAGCCATCAGCCCTCCAGATGAGTAAAAGCCCGGCGGGCGGCATTGTGCAGCTCTCAGGAAAGCAGAAGCTCAAGCTGAATGACGCGGGTGGAGGCTCGTTCAGGTGCGCTGTCATGTCCGCTGCTGCCACACAGGGGCTCGGGGTCGTGTCTGCGGGCGCTTCTCATCATCACATCTTTCTGATTTCTTTTGCTCAGATCTGTATTATATGAATATTATGAAGGTAATGAACTTGTGGCTTCAGTATCTGCTGTTACTGGACACTGGACCTAATTTACTTTCTTAATGCACGTTCCAGGTCTTGTGTTTGATTCTTCAGTTAATGTTATTTTTTACAAAATACATGGCAAATATTTAGATTTTATTTATATATATATACATATATATATATATATATATATGTATGTATGTATGTATGTATGTATATATATATAGACAGCTCTGTTCCAAAAACCCTGTGTGCTCCTTCACTGGAAAGTATTTCAAGCTACATCCTTAAATTGAAACACATTTTCAGTCACATTTACAAATGCTGCTGGCAGATGCCTTTACTCAAAGTATCTTACAGTGTATTCATGGTACTTTTTCAGTATGTTTGTTTCCTCAGACCAAATCCTAACGCAGTGAATACTTATGAAACAGCTACCAGAATATAATTAAATTCTTTTTATTTAATTTTTACATTTTCTTTTATAAAGAGAATAGAATAGAATACAGAGGTCACACTACTCAGTTTGACTGTCAGCTGAGAGAGATGTTTATAAGGGCCCATATGGGTGCAGTTATTAAATCAGCCAGTAGGGGCAAACTGGGCCATGCTAACAAGTCAAATCCTGACCTCCTTAATTAGAATCGATTGTGAGTCTTCACCTGGACAGAGTTCTGTTTGTGTGGCTGCCCACGAAGAGCGCCCCAGATCAATCTCGCATAAGGTTTCTTTTTCCTTTATTTCTATAGCACTTTTCCCAGTGTCACAGAGCAGCATTACAGAAAACAGTGCTGGGATGCCTTAACAGGTAGCAACCTGTGTAGACAGAAGACAACACACTAAGGTTTGGAGCAGAGTTTTGTTTGTGTGTGTGTGAGTGTGTGTGTGTGTCACAGGTCACAGGGTTCACACGCCCCGGGTGTCACCCGCAGGCACTGATTGATAAACCAATAAATCTCTCGCAGGGCAGCTAATTAAGCTGTCAGGTCTGTGTGTTGCTGACAGCCTTTCTCTTTGCTTTTGTGTCTGTGACCCATCCTGATCCTGATCAAACCACACTAAACCCATCGGATAAAACCATGCTAAATGCAGACTCCTTTTAGTTTAGTTACCATGGCAAAGCTTCCCTATTGGTGAGAAAAAAACTTTGTTAATAGTGGTATTTCAGTGAAGGCACACATCACTGTTAGGATTGGTCACACTTCAGTTTGACAAAGCCATAACCTGAGAAACTGTGTGATCCATCTCGCAGTGTTTGTGCTACAGACATGACTGATCTTCTAATCTAGTGCCTAGCTGAGAAGAGATGCCTATTATTTTTCTCAGACCAGTTTTTGTGTTTTTTGGGGTGTTAAACAGGACATGTTCTGCACTGTTTTAGCTGCTGTCTGTTTTCTCAGTCTCGCTCTATGAGTGTCGTGTTTTCACATCATGTCCAGTCAAAAAACACCCAGTTTTTAAAAATCATAATACATTTATATGAGAGTATTTTTTAGTCTGTTATCGTATTTAATATTATCTACGCTGGCACAGTTTTATTACAGTATCAATAAATGTAGTAATTATGAGATTTTACATACGGTTTGTGAGGGGCCCTGATTTACAGTAAAAAGATAAATATGAAAATATTATGACTAATAACTTCTAATGATTGTTGAGTCTGGTTCACTGCTCTGAGTGTGGCAGTAGTTATGCTAACACTATAGTTTTAATAGTGTATGTCAGCTCCCGCCGCGGTGTCAGGACTCATATACACCCGCACGGGCCAGCAGAGGCGCGCAGCCACTGCAGCGCTGTCAGAGGGGCGCAAGGTGCCAGAGGGTCAATGTCAGAAACAGAGGTACAGACATGGACGTAAATGAGAGTGGAGACGAGCGAACTTTGACCTGTGTGACCATACTGATGAAGTTCTGAGCAGAGCTGCGGGCGGAATGTGTGCTGCTCCCCTTCTAATGTGCTGTAATTAGAACAGGGTTACCAGGGCAACAGACAAAATGGAAAAATTATTGGATGGAGTGAGCTGCCACTCACACTGACACAACATCACATTTGTGCAAAAGCTTACATTTAACAGTCGCTTCTTTTTGTTCAGTATTTTTTATTTTATTTAAAAAATACAATTTAATATATTAGATATTTTTATTGGATAACACTATTTTTATTGGAAGCCAAACAGACTGTACAGATTGCAAAACAGTTTGTCCAGAATATATCTTAAATTAAGTTGATTTTTGTTTCCCCATTGGCACATAGTTTATTCTTGTTTTAAACAAATATCTAACTAAATTTAGTAAGGTTTTTAAACTTTGCATTTTAAAGAGGCAATTCAGAGGTGTGGAGATTGTAAAATGAGGTTTTGGTGTCTTAAACAGTTCTGTATTAAAATAATGTGTTTTAGGATCAGACTGATTGATTGGCTGTTGGTTGTGTCATGTAATGCAGGGATGATGATGACATCAATGATGTGGCGTCTATGGCAGGAGTCAACCTGAATGAAGAGAGTGCTCGTATTCTAGCCACCAACTCTGAGCTGGTGGGCACACAGATTCACTCCTGTAAAGACGAGGCCTTCCTGCCCACAGGTCTGTTACATCGCCGTATACTGGAAACAGGTACAGTTGACACACACCTGAACCATATCAACACACAAACATCACAACAGTCAGGTGCTGTGCCCTGATTGTACTGTTAAGTGTTTGTTTGGAAGTATCAGAGATTAACACTAGGACACAAACGCCAGCTCTGTGGTAATATGGAGATATTCTGGTGAGCCTGGAGCTGTTCAAAGGTCTCTGTTCTTCTGTATGTAGGCCAGTCCATGGCCACTGTGGACCATCAGCATTACTGCCACCGTGTGTGTGTGTTTTCCAGCCATCTCACTCTAACTGGAATGTGTGCTGGTGTCCCAGTAATGGTGGTTTGCTCTGCTGATATACTGCAGCTCTGAACCATTTTCCCATTTGTGGTTTTGCTTCTTTTAAATTGGTATGTAAATATCACATTGTTAAAGGAGTTATAATTTAATACAGTTAAGTTTGTATAAACTAACAAAACAATGACAGAAATCGTACTGGAAGTCTGTGGACAATTAATGTACGTTTGCCTTACAGATTTCTCTTCACTCTTTAGAAATGTCTCCTCCTGAAGACTTAACCGTGTAACTGATGCAGAGTTCAGCCAATCACATCAGTCGAGTCTGAAATGTACAGTAGCGAAGCCGCCAGGGCCAGAGAGATGGCCGGAAATATTCATGACATAAAAAAGAATTAAACTGCTGTTTAAAAGTGTTGAATATGACCACTTTTAATAAAATCTGAGATATATCTCAGTACGCCGCATTAGACTGTGTACCTCATCTTGATTAACTCAACACACTCAAATGTTTAATTGAAAACAATCAGTTTCACTCATTTGATTTAGCTCAAGTGATTTGCTTTGTAATTTTTTACAAATTACACTTGCAGATAGATTAAACTCATTATTTACAATGAGTTTCACAACGTTTGAAACAGAACTGCTAAATGAAGCGAAGTTTCAGACATGAATCATTTAACTTCACTCATTTTGTAGCTGTTTAGACGATTAAGGGACACAGCGAGTTCTTTCCTCATAACAAACTAGTTCAACTAGATGTTCAGCACGTGTTTTGTGTTTGCTACAGAGTGCATGTTAGTTAGGCTTCAGAAGCCAGGGTTTCAACACTGTTGTAGCACCTCAGTGAGGTCACTCGCCTGTCGCTGCGAGTGCAGCGCAGATCTTCTCAAAGGCACGTGAGTGTAGGTGGTCAGAGCGCCCCCTGCTGGCCTGTAGCAGAGCAGCACTCCACAGTGTTGTCATTGATGGGCTGCTGGAGAACTGTTAGGTGACAGAAAACCAAAGGAGGTCTAGAGCCTGCCAGCTCCACTCAGTGTGAGAGAATTACAAACACACAATGCAACACAACTCAATGCGCACACACATTTATTTCACTGTTAGTGAGAGTTCCATAGATTTTATATCAGGCTGATGTTAGGCTGAGGCTCTTCCCCTAAATCTAACTCTCACTCAAACATGTGACAGACATTAGAATGAAAGAAAAACACGATCTGGCTGATTTATGAGTCTTTTTTATTTAGTGAGAATCAGTAAAATGTCTCACAAGTTGATTGTCATGTTTAGTGAGGACATTTTAACTGTTTATTCATTGGGAACAGTTATTTTTACCAAGTCAACATAAAATCTAAATGTTCAAAATTCAAAATGGTTTCACACATGGTTTATAGCAACTAGTACACATTTCTGGTGATCAGTGAATGTTATTCAAAATGGATTAACTTACTTCACTGTAAGTTATTGTAACTAGGCCATGTGGGCTGTTGGTTACTGATCTGTGGTCCTGGCGGTCTGTTGGTGAGCATTGATTAGATTTTAGAGAATGAAGATCATCAGCTTTGATTGTTGGAATTTCTGTCTTTGTCCAGTCTCCTGAAGTGGGTTGTTGCAGTAAGTGTTATGGGTGTTTTATCCGAGTATTTGATGTGGTAAAACTAACTTAGAGTCCTATTTTCGAACGAATTCACTGTTCTTCTGTGCCTGTCTGGAGCTGCTGGCCTCATGTCTGCTCTCTTCAGAATGTTTAAAGATGACATCAAGGAAAAGCTGATTTGAGACTTTTGCATCTTTTACCACAGGCAGCGTCCTGTTTTAAACACAGGTAACACTCACCAGATTTACCTTTTTATTCTAAAGAAAAGTAGCTTTGTTTTGACTGAGATTTTGAACATTAAATGTTTCCGGTGTTTTTGAGAGCGTCTTTAGGAGAGGATGGGCTTTTCCCGTCAAGCATTTTGACATTTCTTCATGTTTTCAACTTTTATTTTTGTCTTTCTACTTGTACAATCTCATTAGAAATCATTAAGGAAACTCTCAACACATTTCGTGGCTGATTTAAATAATTGGTATGATTTTCTTAAATACCAGTAGGAAGAGAATTTATGTTATTAGCAAATTAAAGACAGGAATGTCATAGATTCAAGCTCTCTGAAGGTTTACTTCTTTTTAATATCTCAAATGTTTCTCCTCAGCAGCAATACTCCTGCTGCTTCCCTGATGTTTCTTCATTAATCTCACAAGTCTCCTCTTGAGTTCCAGGCGAGATCTCAGCAATGTCTCCGGATACCTGCAATCACACTTAGAGATCTGAAACATTTCTCATCAAATTCTCTCATTATCTCTGCTATCCTCATTCATATTTTAGCTCTGTACTCTCAGTGTATGTCAGTTTGTCAACTGTCTAATTTTATTTGGAGAAACTTCTGAAACCAAGAGATAAACATAACTGAGAACTTCCTTAGGTCTCTCGAGCTATGAGAGAGCAGCCCTTTTTCTCTGGGTTATTGTTTCCAAACCACAAAGACTCATGGAGACTCTTTCTTCTAAAGTTTCAGATCTGGTGATGAGCCACAGAAACTACAAAATAATCTCCCGTCATATCTGTTTTAAATTCAGGTCATATCAGTTCAACAAAACAACTTGTTTATTTTCACAACACATATTGTACCTTTTTGCGGCAGATTTATAAGATACCACAGAATTAATTTTTCTAGCCAAACATCTGTGCGGTGATGCATTTGGTTTGATTATTGATATTTTCATAACATCTGCATCTTTCTTGTTATAGCTAAGAAGTTTGGAGTGACAGAAATTGCGCTGGAGGTCGTAAACTTCATTTCTCACGCGACTCAGTCCAGGTTACGGACGGTTCTGGAGAAAGTTTCCTCCATCGCTCAGCACAGAGTGGATTTCTGTAAGGTATGAGAGGAAATCACCTCGCTGAGAGATTCCTCGCTGTATATCTGTGCTCGTTGTGTAAATAGACTGTGCAGGTTTAGAGGCTTTTTCTTACAAACAATGTTAACATCATCTGACAGCCACGAACACACGTCTGTTCACCTCACAAACAAATCAAACATCATTACTGTGAATATCATCAGTGCTTTCAAATGATCAAACATCAGATCTTAGGACAATAGCAAAGATTTGTGTGAAAACAGTATACAGGAAACTGGCTTGGTGATCTAACAATAGCATGTTTTACAGCATTTTTACCATTATGGTTGTTTTTTTACAAATACACTCCACTAATGTGTTTGTTAACAGTGAAGCGTGTCTTTACCCATCTGGACTTTTCTGGACTTCAGACAAACGTTTCTTCATATTCTTCAGGTGTGATATGAGTGTCTTGATTGGTAAACAGGTTAACTCTGGTGTTTTGTTTGGTTTTGCAACTAGTGATTCGAAGGACGGTTGTAAATTGTCAAATGTTCTGTAAACTATTTTCACACAATAAATTGGTTTGTTTATTTCACTTTTTCTTATAGTTTAGATAATTATTATAAATTACAATGTAATATTTTTTTGTGATTATTTTTTATTTCTTAAGTTTTAGCAAAGAGACATAATAAAAAGTTTCCAAGTTTTAATGTATCCATTAAACAACAAAGAAAGTTATGGCAAGAAAATATATTAGTTTTACTTTCTATTTAGTAAAAAGAAACATCCATAAACTATTACTAGTGTAAACGAACACAAGTTCAGTGTAGTGTTACCAAAATAGTCATGTCGAATGAAAAATTGTAGGAGTATAAATAACAAAGAGAATAAATAGACAGGTAAACAGTTTAATATTAAAACCGACGGCCCAAGAGTCCAACCCGTGTGTAAACCGCAGAGTCGAGCCCAACGCATTAAAAAACGCTTTTCTTTATGAGCCGCATATTAATGGAAACCGAGATGGAAGAAATGGACCCGCAGAGCAGCAGAAGCAGGTGCTGGAGAAGAAGCAGCGCTGTCAGACTTGTGATCTGTCTCTGTGTCAGTGTTCTCTCTGTTCCCTGTGTGTTGTGGCTTTTTGTTTTGTTGCTTTGTGTTTCTCCGTGCGCTGCTTTCCAAACTCTGTCGACATCAGCAGAAAACAAGATCTTCCTGAAAGAGCAGAAAAGACAAAGCACAGAAGAAAGAGCGATAATGCTTCCTGAGAATGAAACGAGGTTTAGATGCCAGTGACAATGACGGGCGACGTAAATAAAACAAGGACCGATTGTGAAGTAAACATGTTTCCTGCGTTAGTGTTTCAGCGAGGCGCACACGTCTGTCCCATCTGCCTCAGAAGAAAGTTTCATAAATAAGTGAAGCGTGTTTACGATCTCTGTGTCTGCAGGAGGATGAGTGCTACGAGCAGTCGTCTGATGTTCGAGCACAGCTGAAGTTTTTCGAGCAGTTGGAGCGGATGGAGAAGCAGAGAAAAGATGAGAGAGAGCGAGAGATCCTCCTGAGAGCAGCCAAGGTGAGAGAGACTCACAGACTGGAGAATGTTCAGATACTGAGTTTACTCCAAATCACACTAATACATGAACTGATCGAGTGGTGGAGGGAGATCTGTGTGTGTATCATAGACTGATTCATATTACTGTGCCAAAATACACTGACAGACAATGTCAGTTGTCAGGGACAATGAGTAAATTCAGTTTTCATATTTGAGAAATATAAACAAAAAATATGAAAAAATTCAATTAAAAAAGAAAACTATTTTTAAACAAATTACATTGTTGGTGAAACCGGGTAAGTTGTCCACTGTGGTGATTCCGAAATCAAATGCATGTAAAAAATCATTAATGAAACTGCATTTTAAATGTTGTTTTACTGATTTACACAGAAATGAATTCTGCTGGTCTTTTGTAAATGAGTTCCAGTATCTCACTCACTGATTGGAGAACGTCAAACACATTGCAGTGATCTAGCAAATCTGAGGATGTTTGTACAGGATTTGCATTTCACACAACCTGTTTCACATCATCTAGCACAGTGTGTTAGAAACTCAACCCGTGATGTCCTCGATAACCTCAGACAGCCACGTTTCAATTAACGTCCAGTGCGTCCACTCTGCCCCACGCCCATCACCTGGAGCGCAACTGTGAAATAGTTCAGCTCATTTCTGTCATTAATTCATTTAGCTCAGAGACGATGGCCCACCGTAAAAAGCCCTGACACTTGTCTCCCCTTTAGCCTAATGGTATTATT
>JAZGTH010000067.1:557500-677500 GCA_036877525.1 Chromobotia macracanthus | reverse complement strand
AATGCTGGACGTTTTGCTTTTGTAGAACAAACTCTCTGTGTGACTCTGTGAGGGACCAGCTCGCTGTGGATGGATGATTGTGTGTTTGATTTAGTGGAACACGTGACCAGATGGGAATTTTTCTCCTGCATCAGTGTTTGACAGTCTAACATGTCTGATGTGTTAAATTAAAGCTGTTTAAACAACATCTTCTCAATGGCTTTAAAGTCTGTTTGTCAGTTAGTGTAACTGCTTATGCAGGACTTGAGTTTGGTGATTTGAGCCTCTAGTATTATTCGTTTATACGTGTTGAGCGATACTTCACATCATGTTTATTTTTGAGCAGAGGTGTGCTGCTAGTTTTCTGAATGATCAGAGCTGATCATTTGAGTAAATGGGTGAAAAAATCTAGATTCAGTAAATCACAAACAAGTTTTTTCTGCAGTTCTCAGTTGTGTATGAGCTGTGGACTGTTTCTCTGTTATTAACTCTGTCTCAGATGTTTCATGTTCAGACTGCAGAGATGCTTTGACAGGACGTGTTAATGTCCGATATGAATCTGTTTGTGATCTCTAGTATCTTCTGTACATTTCACTGTGAGTCCTATATCAAGAAAGGAGCAACGAAGCAACAAAAAACAAGTAGAAAAAAGTAGAGAAGCTTTAAACAATACCTTTGGTGTTCTTTTGTGTTTAAGAATAATGCCCTAATGAGAGAAAAACAAAGGGAGATTTTGCGAGCGAGCTGTGAACAGTGAAGGGCCTGATTGAGTGTGAGTGAGTGTGTGTGTGTGAGTGTGTGAGTGAGTGTGTGTGAGTGTGTGTGAGTGAGTGTGTGTGTGTGAGTGAGTGTGAGTGAGTGAGTGTGTGTGTGTGTGTGAGTGTGTGTGTGTGTGTGTGTGTGTGTGTGAGTGTGTGTGTGTGAGTGAGTTTGTGTGTGTGAGTGAGTGTGTGTGTGTGAGTGAGTGAGTTTGTGTGAGTGAGTTTGTGTGGCCGCCTGTGGGATGTCTTTCTCTATGTACGTGGTTCTCCTCCAGACATTAACAGTTGTGAATCAGGTGATGAAAACTGCACGTTTGAGGACAAACCGATGTGCCACAGGAGAGAGAGAAAGAGAGAAAGGGATATTTTAACATTGAACACACAGAGAAAAAGCAAATTAATGGACTTTAATGTTTTGTTCTTCCCATCAATCAGCAAACAGCACGCACAGGATTGTGGGATGTTATAGGCAGTGAAAATCCAGTAGTTCTAGCAGGCAGGACTTCACACAAACACTGGATTCCAACATGCCTTCTGTATATGATTATTTACAAATATGATGTTTTTCCATTTATATATTTAAATCAAAGTTGGATCAAAACCAGCTTGTGATGTTTCTAGTCTTTGCCTTAATAATTAAAGTATCTTTTGTGTATGTAGTTGCAAAACAAATATTTTTGAAACCCAAAAAGATTTTTTTCTGTGTAAAATATTAAAATGATGAAACAATATCCAATAATTGTTTAAAAACTATTTACACGAATCCTTCTGCTTTTGTTTCATGAACTGAACTCAGATTTAATACTAATATACATTTATACTGCAGGGTTTCTGTTTACTTGAGCAGTAGGGTGTTATGATAAGTATATTTCACTAGCACTCACAGTCACAGTTTGACCTCTGACCCTTCTCATTTCTCTCTTCTCCCCTCAGTGTCATTTGTGTGAAAGAGCAGCTAAAAGATCTGGATTAGCAGAGGAGTTCTGAGAGAGGACCTTCTAAATGTGACATCGCTGTCTTTGTGTTACCCTCAGATTGTCACGTTGGCTGATTAGAGAGAGGCAGTGTGTTTCACCTTGTTAATTAGAAGGACATGCACACCACTGGCCTGGAGCTGAGAGATAACCAGAGAACGAGAGAGCCCTTCCTCAACGCTTGCAGTCTCTCATTCTCTGAAGATCCTTCGATTTTGATTTGAAATGAATAAATCATGGCCATGGTCCTCACGCTCCACACGACTGTTTATCTGCCACAGATGCAGATTCACCTGATCAATAGAAGGTGACATGGTGCAGAAGAGAGAGAGAGAGAAAAGAGGAATGCTTGCCCAAGCAGAGCCCCATGCGTCAAATAAAAGATTTCTACTTAGATAAGCGAGATTTTTAATGATCTTCTCTCGCAGAAACAAAAGCCCTGCTGCTTGAAAACATTATGTAAAAATAATGTAATTCTTCAATAACACAAACTCTTGCTGCTAATATTTACTAATGTTTTCAATGCCATTAAGTTAACAACTCTGGCGATAATTAATTTTCTTGACTGTTGAATCTATAGGGTTGATATATTTTATAGGGAAAATATTTACCAATAATCATATTCTTATATGAATATAAAACCTCATCACAAAATAATCTGAAAGTCAAAAATCACAATTCAAGTTAAATCTGTTGTTTTTGTAAAGTTATTTTGGCCCTGTGTGTGTAACGTGTGTGTGAAAACACATTTCTTAATCCAGTGTGCTGGGGCAGTTGGGTAAAGGGGCAGATTTTGCCCTCTGCTGGTGACTGAACATCAGTGTTATGCAGCTGCTGGTTTTCTCTCTAACTCAGACATCTGTGTCTGTGTGTGGTGCCGGGGGCTTGTGTCCTGAAGGATGGAGAAAGAATGAAAGCTTTGGTTGCATATGAGCTGATATAGCTGGGCAGGTTAAGTCTTCAGTGGTTTGTTTATGTGAAGTGAAATACGTGTGAGCTCCAGGTTCGGGTGTGGATCTGTGTGACTGTGAGGTACTACTGCTTGACACTACTCTAGCCAGACAGTGGTCAGTTGCATGGTGTTGATATTGTGTTGAATGTAAACTGGTGCAGCATTAGCCACAGTGTCAGACATATAGATACCGAATCATTCAGACTGCATGTGCTGACTGCTACACCACGACTCTGACAAACCTCACCACACGGAAGATTGTACACATTTGTCTTTATATTGCTATACAGTGTTTGAAGTAATTGCATCAACATTAAACCTCAGGGCTGACCTTTGTAAATAAATGTGTCAGGAGGTTCCGCTTTAGAGGCAATATTCCATCCGGCCCCAAAAGATATTGATCATTTCATAGCGTTGTGTGATTTTATATTTGCGTATAAAGGGCTGGAAAAGGTTATTGAATTGTTTGTGTGTGTGGTTGCTGTTCTTTGTTTAAAGGTTATGTTTAAAAGCCGCTTCAGATTTTTATAAATGTTTTTATGTGTTGAAATGTTTTCAGTTCATTGTGTGCTTCTTTGTGTGGTTGAGCTGATGAGTGTTATTATGACACACAAACTTCTGCTGCTGTTACTTAACACACAGAGCTGTTAATAATAATAATTTCTACAGTCAGCTAACTAATAAAACATTTATTTTAAATTAGTACTGCAGAGTATATGATCAGTTAGCCAAAATAATTCATATGAATATTTCTCTGAATTGGGGCTCAGCGCTTAACACAGTTATCTGCCTCTCGTCTCAGTTCATGAGAGCTGATTGGTCTGTAATGGTTCTGCTCTGAGAACTGGCAACACAGATGGCACGCTGGGACCCACATTTATCACAGTGCCATAAATCTGAGACTGCGGCAGTAGCTGGAGGCATGAAACGAGTCTGGTAGCAACTGCTGCGCAGACACGGTGGCGCTGTGATGCGTGAGTGGGGCATCACGGGCTGCTGCGTGAGTGAGCTGATCTCAGGGGTCAGGGGTGATATGTACAGTGATATCAGTCCTGCAGAGGATTGTGGGAATGCAGGAGTATGTGGGGCTGCTTAGTGTTTATAGTTGAGCCACAAATTAACGTTTTGTCTTAATTTACTTGCCCTTATTGCTATTATGACTCTGATTTCTGTTGAGCACAAATGTATGTGTTTAGAGGGTTCCACTCTTCTGCACACATTGGAAAAGCACCATCAAAGGTTAATAGGAAATAGTGCATACAGTTTGTGTGTTATATTCCAGACCAATATTCTGTGATCATGTGATCACTGTACAGAACAGACCAGCATCAACACTGTTCTGCTGATCCAATACTTCTGTGTTTCAAAGGAGAAAAGCGTATGATTAGTGGTGAGTGATGAATATTTTTCTGGGTGACTCCTGAATGAACCCTGAGGGCAGTTTTAAGGGTCTCTTGTGTGTTGGTTGTGAGGTTTGGTGCAGGTTTGTGGGTGATGTTTGTATCAGGGCACCACAGAAGGGCTGACATGCACTTTTCTTTGTGTTTTTCTCTGTGTGTGAAGTGTGAAGGGGCAACAGTCTCATGGGGCATCTGCCACTACAAACACGCACGCACATGCACTGCATGCACAATTAAGACCGAGTTTGGAAAACCAAAGCAATCTTTAGAACACACCATTTTGAGGGCAACATCACAGTCTCTCTAATCTTAACATACAGAATGAGAAAAGTGCATAAAAGATTGCATTGATTGCCCCCTTCCAGTCCTGCAGCACACACACTCTCTCAACAGCAGTGGGCACACAACATCACACTGCCTCACTGCAGACAGACTGTGACGGATAAGTGTGTGTGTAGCTCCAGGCTCTAGTACGTCCTCAGAAAGGGTTGTGTGAGCGAGGCTGCCCTGCAGCAAACCGTGACATTACCTGAGGCCCAACTGGCCCCTCTTACATTTCACAAAGTGAAAAATCACATTACACTGATCTCAAAACATACTAACCTCTATTTTTAATATTTATTGGTAGAAGACACTGATGGATGGATAGCTATCTGTAATTGGCCTTTTGTGCTTTGCAGACAATGATGTCACTTCATGTGGCTTAATTCTGTAAAAGACAGTTGCTAATGCTAGCTTACTGTTTTATTGTATACAGTGCACTATATAGAACACATTTGATAATAATCTAATTGAAAAAATGTAAAAAAACTTTTGGCAGTTTAATTAATAAGAAAGGTTGAGCGCTGTACAAAATAAATGCGTTGCTTTGTTTTCTATAGTATACTTCATCTGTGTGACTGTAGTCTGTGAGGACACAGGCGGCTGTTTGCAGTTTGCAGGGATTCTTCATTGCACGGTGCTCAAGCATCACTGATCTGCTGCATGTTTTGTTTTCTGCTCTGTAATATGTAATCTCTGTAATATTCTTTCTTTGTTAGATGCAGCAGCAGGAACTCGCTCAGATGAGGCAGCGAGATGCCAATCTGACAGCACTGGCTGCCATCGGCCCTCGGAGGAAACGGAAGGTGGACTCTCCTGGTGCTGCGACTGCAGGCACTGAGGTGAGAGCAGCACTACAGGAAACGGCTGTTATTTCAGATTGAAACTGCTTTTACTTCGATTTTTCCTTTTTGTTGGAAGGTTTTGTTCATAGCTGCAATGTTTATTCAACTGAAAGTATTTTGTGAGTAAAGTTTAATGTTTCCATGTTTAATTGTATATTTCTAATACTGATTTAATCAGAGGACAGTTTTTGCGTTTAATTAACATTTAGCTTCTGTATATGATCGAGCAGTTGTTTTCTGCACTGCAGACGATAATCATTAATGTTACAAATTGATATGTGTTGTACAGTGTACAGCTCTCTGTGTGTACATTTTAAATATAAAAATATTATTTTAAATACAACTGGAAGTGATACTGCACATGGAAATATAATTGTGTGACGTTTAATGGTACATGAGTAAAGTTATGATTTATTTGTTGCTCTGTGTTTGAGAGAAAAGATCAAAAGAAAACAACATGACTTTTTCCTGCAACATTTGTCCACTTTCCCACAGTTAGTTAATGAAGTGGTCATGAACTGTGTGTGTGTGAGCATGTATGTGTAAGTGTGTGAGCGTGAGTGTGCGTGTGTTTATGTGTGTGAGTGTGAGCTCTGCTCTGAATGACAAATAATTGTACTGTACACACTGCAGTTATGAGAACTATGAGTTATTTCTCCTGATCATCATGCAGTTCATGAAGTCATTGAGTTTAACTGAATCTGGTGAATGTTTAGCTTTGCTCTTGGAATCAGAAGGCCTGTTGATTTTGTGTCATGGATACTGTAACAGAGACTGGAGACTAGAGCACCACAGAGGGTGACGAACACCATAGCAACCAGCCAGAATGTCTCAGCAAACACATACTGTAAAAACAACCGTTCAGTACATCCTAACTACTACATAGCAACCCTGTTTTAATCACTCAATACCTTCCACAGAATACCTTAGCAACCACATAAGCACCTTGTCACCAGTCTGTGTGTTTGTGTTTAATTGGAGAGTGTGTTTGTGAAGTAACGTCACCCCTCATGACTGAGTGAAGAGATGGAGGTACAGGCACAGGGGGATTATTTTCACTTTAGTTTCACCTCATCTCATGTATTGGTTTGGGCTGGGCTGTGTGCCGCTCTGGGGGCATTTTTCTTCTTTCTCCAGAGCAAAGTGAATGTGACTTTTGTAAGGGGGTCACAGTGTGGCTGCGGGCTACAGTGCTGTGCTCTGGCCTTCTCTGTGTTTCACTGTGGGGCTCAGCAGAGATTTTATCTGCCGTGGGGCGCAGGCTCAGAGTTAAAGCACCTTTATTCTTCCTGCTCTGATTGGTGCATATCTGCACTGTGTTCTGCCACCATAATCCCAAACAAAAGACTTTCAGTGTCCGCAAACAGACCGACTCTGAGAGCAGTAATGAGTGAGATTCTAAAACTCCACGACTGGTTTTAAACAGAGAAACAGAATGGAGAAAAAAAGAAGCTTATTCTTTGTGCTCAGCCTGAACCTGATAGCCCATGTTCAGCGTAACGTCTGTCTCCTCCTGAGCCGGGAGTGCAAAGCAAGAGGCCTTACAGCACTCAAGGGATAGATTAGAGAGAGAGAGGTCTCGAACTGGCTCTTGCTTGGGGTCATTGCTCAGGCAGGAGCCACAGTAACAATCTCTTTCCTTTTGCTCTCTCTCTCACACACACACAGTCTTTTGAAGTTCAGTACAAAGACTCTGTGTGGTACATGCAGGGACAGTGTATATCACAGTATGAAGGGTTAAACTGTAAGATGCAGGAAATGAGCACTCAGCTCCCTGAAGATGAACAGGAGGTGTCTGTAGCCACAGCTGGAAGAGATTAAAACAGTTTAACGTGTTTCACTCTTGAGGAAATAGCTGTGATGATCTCTTACAAACAGGTTTCCTCACAGGTCCTGTAGCCTCAGCATTATACATGTCATGTGATTGGCTGCTTGGCTCAGACTAAATGAACACAGTCTCAGACCCTTAACTAGAATTCTTAATCAGACATGTCTGGGGTGTTCTGGGTCATTACTAGGGCATTTCTAGGTGGTTGTTTACTAACCCAGGTCAAAAGATTTATCCTCAAGTCTCTGTGTTTCGAAATGGATTGTTTAGAACCGTGACAGCACAACTCATAATTGTTTTATTTGAGTTATGGCTTTGTAGAAATCACTGCAGTAACAGTGAGGCTTGCTTTAGCAAACACTGCTAATTATTCCTGACCTGAGTGACAAAATCAGGTGTACTTCCCTAAAACAGAACGACAAGAAATGAGAAGAGATTGATTTTTATGTAGATCAGAAAAAAGGTAGAAGCAAAAATGAGAGAGAGAGAGAGAGAAGGGGGAGCACAAGAAAACTGATGCCCTTTCCTCCAGCTAAAATTAAAAGGAATCACGTGGAAAACAATCCGAGCCCGGGAATGAGGGGGGGTGGAGCCATTAAAATGTGCCTGGGGCGATGGACTGCGCCCAGTATCGCTAAAAATGCCCTCGCTACAGATGTGCAGGCAGCCTCACAGGCAAACGACGCTCTTGTTTTATAGCTACAATTAAAATCAGCCTCCCTGCCAAAAAACTGGATGGTAGAGAGAAAAGCAGACTCGAAGATCAAAGACAGACTGAAATGTGCAGTTAGCAATAAGAACAAGCCCAAGTCTCCAAGCCCTGCAGATCTCCACGCTGCTTGTTAATGCAAGTTTTGACCTCTGCTTTGTAAGTTAAACTTGTAATCTTGGCTAATGAAGTAAATCAATTCTAACTTGGAGTTGAACTGCTTCTTCCATCCTTCCCCTTTTTCATTTGTTTGTTTGTTCGTTTGCTGTCACGGGTCGTTCTCTTCTCTTCCCGTTTCCCAGCCTGGGAAGATTGTTCAGCCAGACAGACAGAAAGGCCATGGCTGTGTGTGTGTATTTTGTTGTTTGGTTTGTGCGGTTTAGTTGTGTAGCTCAGCTGAACGGATGGTAACTCCTCCCTCCTCCTGCACTTTGACTGTTAGAGGAATCAGAGAGATTCGTATTCAACTCACACATTTAATTAATGGCCAATACTAATTTAACAGTTTTAACATCTGTTTTTTTAGTTTAGTGGAGGTTTATATTGGCTCAGCTAAAGTTAAAGAAATTATTTGGATGTAAATTAATTTATAGAGATCGATTAAGGAAGCTTTGCAATGCCCAGATAAGAATAATATGCGTTTCATTTTCAGCAGTTTTTAGGCACATTTAAAACCTGTCCACAGCAATTCTGTCTCTCGTCTCAGCAGTGATGATGATGAGGAGCTCAGAGTTATTTACAAATACAAAGAACTGTTTGAATGTGTGAACGAAAATATGAATGTCTCAAATCAGTCACAGGACTGAATAAACAGATCACAGTCTGACTGCTCATTCTGATTCGGTGAAGTTATTTCCTTCTGTGTTCAGACTTTGAGCACTGTTAATGGGTGTCACGTCCCACAGCTAGTCAGACAACAAAAAAGAAATGATGTTTTCTTGTTCATATTTTCAATGATGTTGATTTCCCCCTTTGAGTACACGTCTCTGTCGTCGATTGAGGGGTTGTATTCTCTGCATGTTACATTGAAAAAGCCCCACGTCTTTATTAAAGCCTCGCGGTTTGTGTGCAGCACGTGCGCGACCTGAGAGCCACACTGAAGGTGCAATACATCACATAGGAAAATAGCATTTAGTTTGGCACAGTTTCCTTGTGGTCCTGTAGAGCAGTGCAGTGACCGCTTCTCAGAGGGACGAATGATAGCGCTCTGTCTCTCTCCTGGAGGGCTGCCAGCACAGATCGGTCGGCAGTATTGGCTTCTTCATCCCAGATCAACATACAGCAGAAAAGATCAGGAGGTCATGTTCATTTCTGCATATATGAAATTACTCAGTAGTTATGGCACAGCAGGAACATACATTTGTAAAATCTGGCTAAACATATGTACATAACCATCAGTTTTTGTAACATTCTAATGTTGAGATTATTATTTCCATAATCAGGCAAATCTGGCATTTTCCATATAACTTTGGCCTGAAATATGGTTAAATATAAAGTTTGGACAACGAAGTTGTGCTTGAGGGGAGATTTCATCTTAAAGAAATGAATTACCTTCCTTGTTAATCTAGTTATAATGAAGTTTTCTCTACAGTTTTAGCACAAAGACAGGAATGAGAGACAGATCCAGAAGCTTCTGGTCAGGGAAGCTGGAAAACTTTCCTCAGCTCATCTCACGCTCATGTGAGGAAATCTCTGATTCATAGACTGGCTGAAGATTTATATCTGCAAAAGATTTTTACATTATTTTACAGTTGCATTTTTATCATAATGGAATTTATGCAGATTTACATAATTTTATTACAGTAATAAGAATCTGATAAAAATTTTCACTCATTTCCATTAGATAAATAAAAAGAGAATCAAAAATGTCCAGAAATATTATGGTAATGTAATGTTTTTGCTGGGCGGGGAGGGGTTGCTTACTTATCATGAAAATAATCTTGCAATGGCGAAAATTTTAACACCCTGAAGAGAGACTTAACTTATATAGTCACCAAAATAAATTCACTAATGTTGAGCATGTGTTCATGTATTTGAGTCAAAGAGCAGAGCTGATCAGGGTGATCAGGGCTCTGTGTGATGCAGTAAAGGACAGAATCAGGTGAAATTTACTCCAGCTTTTCTGTCACCTGCTGAAGTATCTCTAGTTTTTTTTAATTAGTCTCATCGTTCTGCTGTTGTTGAGCAGCTCTGCTTGGTGACGTTTCTGAAAATCACTTCAGTGTTGTTATCTATTACAGAATGTTGCTTTTGATTTTATTATTCATGTTGGCTCTGTTCTGCTGGTGGAAGGGCATGAACGAGTGGAAATGCTGGACTGATCTTTCATTAAAGACGGTGCCAGTGTAGGAGAAAATGAGATAACAGAAAAAGTGAAGATGTGTTGAGTCTGCAAAACAAAGACAAAGATCAACATTACCAAAGTAACTCCAACACTGATTCTGAGAGGCTGAATTCTATAGATTTTTAAATCAGTGTATTGGTGGGGGGGCTGCTGGGGAAATGAGTTAGCATAACCAAACTCAGAGGTGTGTGGGAATGAGCTGCCAGTTTCATCTCTACACCGTCCTCAAATAAATCAACATCACTTTTTTATCTTTCCTGGACTTCTGTAGCAGAGCGGTTTCTGAAAGTGACTTTTAATTTGAAAAGCCTTTGGTGGCTGCATTTGGGGGGTTGATGAAAAAGAGGAGCACCATATTGTTTGCAGATGGAGGTGCTTCAGGAAGATTGTGTTGAGATGACGGACCAAACGCAGCATCTGTCTGACACCAGCACAACCAGCAGCACTCAGACCGACCGAACGAAACATTCAGTCACTGTGAAATCTGAAATCCCAGAACAGACACGTTACATAAAAGATTTTCCAACCAGCTGTAATATGGCTGAGACAGGATCGTCACCATCTTTTGACTGAGGGCTAAAATAAGAAATGATATTTTTCTTAATGAAACAAAGCATATTTTAGGACCATTGTAAATTGACTTGTGTGTAGTGTAGTTCTGTGATATCAGCACAGATCTTTTGCTGTGTTTTTAATAAAACACTTGACGTGTCCAGCTAGCTTTCCTGCTGAAAAACCAGATCTGCAGTCATGTCCTCCAGGGCTCGTGTCTGTGTTCTCCTGCAGTATATGGCATGTAGATTGTGTTTGATGCAGCATGTTTTTCACGTTTATCGTTTTTTTAATGTGCGTGTTAGGGTGGAAAACAGCATAGCTAAAATTAGCTGTGAAGAGGACTGGAGTGAATAAACAAGCCGATCCATTAGCACGGACGGGTTATTGGCTTATTCTTCCTCTTCTGAGGGCGGCCCATTAAAAGTGGTAATGTGTGCCTGCAGCCGGGCCGGCGGGAGGGAGAGCAGGCCAGGCAGAAATATTTCACATGCATCAGGCGCCTGAATTAAATAGACCAATGTTCTCTGAAAAGACTGAAGTGCATCTCTTTCTGATGTGCGTCTCGGGCAGAAAATTCATTGATCTTGGAACGTCCCTTAGCAATTATAAAATATTAAATTTAAGTCACACTTTTTCACTTCACTTAATTCCTTCTCTCTCACCCACTGTTCATTGCTTCCTCTGTGTGATCAATTTGAAAAAGTTAGCAGTGTTTTCTAATGGAAACAATCGCACTAGTTTTGTTTGCAGCAGATCATGTAACAGAACACAGGCATTCTCTCTCTCATGATGTTGTCTGTGAGAGCAGAGATAGTTCACACTTCTGATATGACAGCAGAGGAAGAACAAATGAGCAGGACATTAAAAATGCCACTAACTGTAACTGTTCATAGATCCACTCATCAGCTCTGTTGATGACAAAGACGTTCAGTGTGTTTCATGTGTCCGTTTGCTGAATCGTTTCTGCTGTTTGCGCACTTATAAACTATAAACCGGATAGTTTATCTTTCACTCCACCTTATGAATGATTTTAATATTTTTGGGCTTTTTAAATTCCTGATGATATTAATAAAATTTCATGTTAATTTTAAAGCACATTTTAGTTTTGTTGGTTAAGAATTTTGGTTCCATGCTGGATTGGCTGGTCTGGAGCAAAACCAGTTGAGAATGAACATTGATTTACATTCTTGTAAGACATTTATTTCTCATTTATTTTCTACAGTTAATGGGGAAGCAGGTGATGTGAACGTGTGTAAGGTAGTTGATACCTGCAGCATGTCAGCATGTCACGCATTCAGCTCTCGATTCATCTGACAGCAGATTATTACAGTTGTTCAGTGGACAAGCCCTGCGTTTGGTCTCTTCCTCTGTCCTGTGAGACCTGAGCTGTACGCAGCTAATTGGTGATGTTAATAAATGGATTCAGGCAGCTGTCTGACGCGCTTCATTAGAGTCAGCGTGTTTGTGATTCGGGTAATTAAGATTTAGAGTCAGTCTGTGAATGCATAATGCAGAAGTGTGATGTGTGTGATGTGTGTTTCTGACTTCAGTCTGCTCTGGGAATTGACTGCAGGAGTTTAATTAACTTGTACATTCTTTTCTTTCTCCCTCTGCTGTTTTTTTGGCTAAACAATATGTGAAATTAATTTGTCTGTTTTTGTAAATACATTGATGCTAGAATGAATGCTGCTGATGTGAATGTGTTGAACATGTTCTGCTTGCTCTGACTGCTGGTGTGAATCTGAAAATAAATCAGGTCATTTTAGCGTGTCGAATTGTTTCCGTTTCATAGGTCAGGAGAGACCAGCTTTCTCGAACCTGCATGCGGCCATCAGAAACTTCTGTTCAGTGTGACATCAGACTTGTTCAGACCGTCTTATTTTCTGTACTAGCTCAAATCACAGGAACTTGTACAGAAGTTCAGACATGTATTTTTTAACAGTCTATAAATTATGTATTTCGAAGCGTAATGAGCAGAGCTGACTAGTGGCTCACACAGATCTCCCTCTGAACGGGTCTGATCTGATCTTCACTGGGGTTTGGAGAGCATCAGACTCTGGTCATCACATGTTCAGGCTTCAGTAATGAATGTAAGTGCTGGTGATTCTCTCATATTACAGTTTGGCAGTGATCAGATGATGATTATTTGTATGTCTGAAAACAAATCAGTAGCATAAATATGTACTAAACTATTGATGGTGTAAATATACTGTTCTATTGTTCTATTGAAAATCCTAAAACAATCATTTTGTCTGCTACACGGCAATTTAAACATCATTAGAATGTACAGTAAGATGAATGTAATGTAAATAAGATACTTTGTCTTAAACTCCTTTTTCTTTGTAGAAGGATCTACTGTGCCGAAGGTGTTTATTTACAGTATATTTTGCTTCAGTGTGATTTTTTTATGAACAAGGAGTCTAACAGCAGACGGTCTGATCCATACAGAGACCTGATCTCACCGTCATTATGTAAAGATGAAGTGTGTCATTTCTCCAGTGGCTCCAGATGTTTTGAAGGTTTCTCTCATCATGCTGGTTGGAGGCTCAAAGAAACCAAGCCGCTGTTTTCTGAATCCTATCTTAGTAACTACTCACACGTCACACACATATGCTCACAGAACTACTTGATTGACATTTTTAATCCTCTCATATGTGGTCTGGACACATTGCTTTTCTTGTCAAGAACAGGGCTGTCAGGGTGTGTGTGTGGGGCTCTCTGCATCTTACAGCAGCCTGACCCTGATCTTTGAACGGCAGCTTTTGTGCGTTTGTGTGTATTTTTTACTCAGTGTGTGTGTTTGTGTGAAAACTGTTTGAATATCAGGCGATGCTGTAGGTATTTTCCCACAATGCCGCTGGGCTTCCTTCACTAGGCCTCTGCTTCAGGTGCAGGAAGATGTTAAGACGCTCTTCCCACAATTCTGTGTAATTACCACACCGACAGGCTGTAGATTTACACTGAGTCAACATGTAGATAAAGTCTGTACATACATACAGCTGGATACAATAGATTAGGTGCAGGAAACGTTGCAGGTTTGAGGCGTGCCCGCTGGCCTTCTGTGACGTAACTGTTGAAAGAACCTCCAGCTCAGCAGCAGGTTTTGGCTGGAACAGCTTTAGCTTCATGTGTAACTCACAGACTTCATTTGGTTGATTTGTCTTGACTCAGAATTGGCGCTTGTGCTGATAACATGTAAAAACTTACATTTATGTAAATCCAGTGAAAAAAATGAACTATTAAACTCCCCTTTACATGACAAATGTCATGTGACTTTAGTGTGGATGGAAAGCAGTTCTGTTACTGTCACAATGATCATCATTATGTTTCATTTATTTACACATAATATCCAACATGCATAATTAAGATTATTCTGTTAATATCATGTGTCTTAAATATTGACGATATCATAAAATAATGACTATTACTGCTTAAATAAAAGTTTGTTGAGTCTCAAAAACACCCTCAAAATCTTCTGAGAACCTTCTGATGAATCCAGACTTCAGTCACAGACAAGCAAAACAAGAAGTTAAATGGAAGAAGTCTTCAAAACCACCTGACACACCATGTAGAGCAATAATTTGACCCTTTGTAAGTGACATGGTTCTTGTTGCTTTATTTAAATGTTCATGAGCTGATTCTCTGCTGTCCTCTGTGTGTGTGTGTTTGTCTGTGCTCAGCTTCTGACGGCCTGTTTGACAGCTCTGGGTTGATGTCTTTCTTGATGTTGGGACTTCTGTCATTTCATCATTATTAAAAGGACGTTTTTTCCTTCTGCATCCCCCACAATTCATTCACAATCAAAAACAACTCCCTGCTCTGCTTTGTGCACCACTTTCCATAACATTCCTATTAAAGAACAATTTCCTCCTGTCAGGTCACCCCTTGTGTTTTGTTGGAGGTTTTTAGGTTAAAATGTTGTTTTTGTCAAGCGTAGTTCAGTTTCACAAAGACATCAAAAGCTGTTTACAACGGGTGTTCAGGGCCCTCTTACAATGAATTGCTCTTTTGTTGTTATCTTTAGCTCCACCTTCTATATTTCACTGAGGATTACAGTGTAAAACAATGGTAGAAATTACATTCTGCCACAGTTTCAATGTGGAGGAAAAATCAACAAGGCCTCATTAGCAGCATCTTCTGTGGGCCAGCCTTCAGACTTACACCAACTCCCTCTCTCTGTTTAATTGGGTTCATTTTATATATGAAACGCTTTGAATTTTTAATGCAGCACTTTTAAAAGTTCCACAACAGTCAAAGATGGTTGGGATAAATTGTTCACTTTGCTAAAGTCTCATTTTAATTGTTTGTGAGTTTTTCTGCATTGAGTCAGAGAGTGGAGAGGAGATCAGGGTCATCGGTGGATGGCAGTGGAAAATCGCATCACTCACTAACGTGTTTGAGTCGTATTCCTCTGTTTATGTTCACACAACCCTATCGACTGAGTTGTCTGGAGAGGTTCTGCTCAGAAGAGTTTGTTTCTAGAGAACGTTCTGTTTATATGAATAAATACACAGCATGCATCGCATTACGGTCCGTTCTGACGGTGTATTGTCTTATGTTCAGGTTAATTATAGTACCTGCCTGTTCTCCTCACAACTACAAAAAAAGAATGACTTGTAATTAGGTTATTTGTTTAGTGTCTAACATTTCACTTGGGTTCACAAGGGGAGATTTCAACTACAGAGTGCTGTTGTTTGTGAGGGAAGTTTCCGGGTGCTTTGCCTCTCTGAAGGGGTCAGTGAGCTGAGCGCATGCAGGAGCCCGCCGGAGTCCTGCTACAGGCAACACTTTCATCTTCTGCTTGAACCTGTGGACGCTCCAACTGCAGCTTTGTCAGTACACTACTAATTAAAAAATTCCTGACCTGAAGCGAGATGTTTTAATTTCGTGTTGTGTCAACGAGTTTGCCGATTTAATTCACACTCAATGTGTGCCGGAGTCGAGCGTAATCTTCTCCGTCCGCAGAGCTTCTCTCTGATGTCTATGTTACATGACCTCATGTCTGGTCTTCATCACTGTGTTTATTTTTATGGAGCTGAAGTAGCCAAACAAGATGAAGAGGGCCGGCTTGTGAAAAGCTGTTTGTGTGGGTGTTAAGCCAAACAATGCGACAGGGCAGATCTGATGGAGAGAGAGTGTGTGAGTCAGTGCCGGCGAGGCAGGAAAGGGTTAAGGAGCAGTGAGAGGAGATGCTGAGAGCAAGCCTGCTGCAGAACATAGCCGTATTCATGCAAGTCATTTCCTGAAACACTGCAGACACTGAGCCTCGGGCATTCGGAAACCTTTAGAGACCAAAATGGCTTGCAGGAATTCGAAAGTAATAAGGTGTTTTTTCCTGCTTTCTCCTTGACTGAAATTCTGCAGTTGCTATGCATCGCCATGAAGCTCGCTGCCGTGTTTAATGTCAGGTGTTAAGATGCTTACCGGCCTGCCATTTCTTGAGATCTGTTGCTCTTTAGTTGGGGACCGAATTACAGTTGTTTTTTTTGCACATAATTCTGTCGTTATTCATCAAGAGTAGCACTGTTCAACTTCATGTTTCTTTTCTCCTTTTATTTACACTACATAAAAATGTAATACTGCAACAGAAATGAGCAATCTATGATTTTATAGCTGTTATTAATCTAAATAAAAGTTCATTCAGTCAGGCAACCACCAATCACAGTTTGTTTTCAGACACTGTCACAATGGTAATATCATGCTTTTCCTGGAAGAACTATAAATTACCAGTAAAATTCCAGGGTGTTTACGGAAATGGTATCACTGTAGTTTACACACACACACGATGCAGTGAGAGTTTAAAAAACAGAGGAAGAACATGAGCAAGTCTTGTAGTGAATATCGATTGTTTTGTTCACTTGAGTGTAAACCGTTTGATGCTGTTTTGTGGCGTCACCAGAGAACTTTATTTTGTAATTGCGTGAAGGGTCCCACTTTTATAGCGTAACCCATTTACTGTTTTTACTAGCCTTACTAGAGACCAAAACCCAAAATGTAGTAATAATAAATTAAACAGACTTTATCCTGTAAATCAGAATACTATGCAGGCGAGTAAATGGCAAGTTTTAAACAGTACTGTCTGTGTCCAGCCGCTCTGACCCTTTGATTAGCTGAAAGCGGTAACACAAAGACTTTCTCATTTTGTTCTTCTGGCTTTGTTAATCTTGGCTGCTGTGGTGTGGTTCAAAGCCAGAGCTGAATGTATAATCTACGCAATATACATCTGTGAATTATTATTGTAATTTTTTTTACGTTTATTGGAGCTGAATAAACTCCACATCAAATACATCACTGGGGCAATGTCAAAAGGCCCGAGGCTAATCACTTCACATCTGCTAACTCTTTCAAAATGTCCTCATCTGCCTTTTCTCCTGGCGGAGGAGGAGGAGAGGAAAAGTGAGAGGGAATTTCTGCTACTAATTAATGGTTGTTGCTGGCGTGGAGGTGGAGCAGAGAGAGAGATAGAGAGAGCGAGCCCTGCAGCTAGGCTGGTGTGGGCGCACAGAGTGTAAGGAGAGGAGGTGGGTGAGCGTGGGCCTCAGCATGGAGGTTGACATGTGGGAAAGCTTTGGGTCTTGGCTCAAACTCAGATGCTCTGACATGATGGGAGGGCCCCTCTCTCTCTCTCTCTCTCTCTCTCTCTCTCTCTCTCTCTCTGTAATGTGTGTTGCTGTTTTACTTTGAGATTCATATTACTATAATGCAATTGTTTTTAAGTGTAACCCTAACCATATATATATATATATATATATATATATATATATATATATATATATATATATATATATATATAGCAACATACTATATTGGTTTTTTGCATGTTTTATGGGTACATTAGTATCAGGTCTGGGTTATTGCCCTTGTGGGTAGTTACTATTTTCTGTTATTATATATGTACATTTATTATAATAATTATGATGCTTCTGTTGTATTAGTACTTTGTGGTGTAGCAGTTTGACTTTAGTTAAACTAGTTGAAATTATTAATAGTACTTTTTAGGTTGTGAATCTGCAGTTTCAGTCTGTTTCAGCCGTCAGCATGAGTTGATGAAACATCAGGTATGTTGTAGCTCATTGTTCTTCAGTGAACAGTCATGAAGATTTCATTACTGTGTTCTTCAGACAGAGATGCACCTCAGCCTGCATCATCACTTCTGCTGAGAGAGCACTATTGCTAATGTGTGTGTGTAACCTGCAGCCCGGAGGTAAAACTGCAGCAAAGTCAAATCCAACATCAAGATCTTCTGCCTGGTGCCACACAAAAAACACTGAAAGAGGCCAGATCAGCAGAAAGCAGCTGAAGATGGACTGAATGCAAACTGAAGGAGATCCTCGGCTCTCTGCCAGCCAGGAAACAATTAGGAAGTCTGAGAGAGTGTGTCAGAAAAGCATTATTAACCAAAAGTTAATTTAGTAAAGTGGGAGCTAACATGAAGGTAAACTGAGTGATTGGCAGAAGATGAACTGGTTATCCAGGTGATCTGAGCTGTAATCTGTTATCACTGCAAAACACTTTACATGGAGATTTTTGTCTGAAACTAAAATTCCAACTAAAGATCAAAGTTCAGCAGACAGGATCAAAACACACGACCATAAAATAATTTAAGCTCTTTAAACGTTATTTCATAAATTCTTGAAGTCTTTTTGTAAAGACTGCAGACATGATTGTCTATTTTAAGTGTCTCTCAACAGATTTGAGATCAGATTTAATCATTCTCACGTTTTGATCCCAACACGTGTGCCATCAGAAATTGTCTGAAAAATGTATGGAGATATCAGTGTGGTAGCTGTCAGATGGATATGTCATGTGACAATGCCTGTAAGGGCTCAATGCTGATAAAATGACAGATGCTGTTTTTTGCCTCATAGATTTTGCTCCACACTGACCTTTGCCAAAATTGATGTTGACTGATTCAACAATCCTGAAACGTCATTAGCAGTAATTTAATGGATTCCTGGGAATGACTGAGCTTGTGTGTGTGTGTGTGTTTATGTACAGTACTTCTTAATGTAAGGTTACAAGATGCACAAATCTCCATGGAAACAGACAACAACAGTGCCATGTTTGGGTGGTTGAGACATGGTTTCTTCTGTGAGTGCTGATCTGACCTTCTGTCTGATTGTGGATCACTTACCCTCTGCCTCCGTGTTGCCCAGGAGGCTCTGATCTGATCTGTTTTCCTCAGGCCAGATGCACATTTACAGAGGGTCACGTGCTCAATATGCTCACTGCATTTGAATGTGGAGTGAATCTGAACACTGTGTGTGTACAGAGTACAGGAGTCACTCTCAAACTCATGGTGATAACTGTTGCAGCGTGTCTCACAGCTATAAACAAAAACATGGATTCCAGCAGTTCCCTCTTTCTCTCAGATTTCTCTAGTTTTGTCATTTTCTGACTGTTTTTCTCTCTCCATATTTAAAACACACACAGATATTCTTGAACACATGCCTGAGGTAACGTGATGCTGCGTTCAGGTAGATGGATGCGTTTGATTGGTCCAAGCTATGATTGACATTAATTGGCATGGCAGAAGGCAGGCCTGCCTCTCACATCAGGTCAGATCTGATTGGCCTGATTAAGCCAGATCTTTCTTCTTAAAGGACCTCAGCCCGAGGGCGTCCTACGCTCTGCCTGTCCTGAAATCCCCCGGCTCATCTCAGCTCAGATTCACTGATGGCTCGGATTTACAGACGCTCTGAGTGAAAGCGGCCTGCTGAGTTTCAGCAGATCTTCAGCGTATGAAGATTTCAGCTGCAGTTCAAGTTCTGCTGTCAGATGGTCTGCATTACCATGTCTTGCTGCTATGTGTTTACTAAGTGCAATCAGTGTATTTGTGTGATGTCTGTTGGAGAGTGAGATTTAGTTTCCGGTCTTATTTCTCTCTGCTCGGTCGGTTGTTTGTGTTATGTGGTTTCTATTCTGATATTTTCCTTTATTTAAGAAAGATGGAAGTCTGACTCAGTGGTGTAAGAATCTGTGTGTTTATTTGAGTTCTTCATCAGCCTGAACTTAAAAGCAGACAATAAACAGGAACAGTGAAGAAACGTTACAAGAACAACTGAATATCTCACATTCAAAATGAAACAATCCACATGTGAACAAGTTAAAATACGGCATTTAGATTTGACAAATTGTTGAACATTCTTAGTTTGTAGCTTCTTCTTTCCATGCCAACAGTTCTGATGGTGTGAGACAGGACTGTGTGTGAACTGAGGGACACCAGCAGGTCATACTAATGCATTTCCTGTGGAAGTCAGCAGCAAGTTTGATCGGGGATTGTGGGATTGACAGCCATCAAATAGCTGAGAGATGCTTTATGCAGAACTTTATCCAAATGAGAGGTGAAAGCCAGTCATGATTTTTATGTCCAGTGGTGTTCAGTACAGTCTGTAATGGTACAAAGCATTTTAAGGTATTAAATGGAAGTCATGTCTTCAACTGTAAACAATAAACACAGTAAAGACAGTAAATGTACAGGCATCTGTCAGTCCTACATCAATATTACACAGAATACACGTCTGAAAGAGTGATGAAATCTGTCTGGTTTGGGTTCAGCTGGATGTGTGGATAGTGGGGTGGTGTAAACGTAGAAAACTGGGGAGCCATTTGTCTGAAATTGTTTTGTAAGAGAGTTAGCTCTGTTCAACTCACAGCAGACATCATACATCAACTCCAGCTGAAACGCTTTTCTGAATGACAAAAAATCATGTCTAATGAGCTCAGTCTAAGACAGCAATCCCACAATGCATTGCTCAGTGGACTACTAACTAATCATCAATATGTAGATCCCTCCAAATGATTTACTCACAGTTTGAATGCTGCCTATGTAGACAGTAAACATCTAGACATGTTTTTAGAGAGAGAAGGAGCTGATGGGTTTTAGTTATTTCAAAACTCACTTTGTCTTTTTAAAATGACACTCAGGGAATTTCTCTTTTCTATTTTCCTCAGATGTCAGGAAGTTCAGCAGGTTCTCCCTCTGGAACGTCGGCCCCCTCTAGTTCATCCCGGCAGTTTCCCCGTCAGAGAATAACACGTGTCAACCTCAGGGACTTCATCTTCTACATGGAGCAGGAGAGAGAGACGAACAGATCTCTCCTGCTGTACCGCGCCTTCCTCAAGTAGCTAAAGCTAACCAGACTCTCCACACTACAAAGAAATCAGCAGCCACACGACCTGCGCAGACCCAACGATCAACTTCCTTCCCAGCCGTGCCTTCAGCTCGCCTCACCCTGTCTGTGATGTTGTGATGTCATCGCTGCGTTTGATAGAAAATGTTGAAAAAGACGGACTCCATGTTTCCACTGTTGTACTTACATTCATTGTGTTCATGATGGTGAATTTTAAGCTTTGAATCATAGAATTTTTTTTGTTTTTCATGTTTGATCCCACTGCAAAAAAATCATTTTCTGAACTGTATTTTTGTCTAAATATCATTAAAATAAGATACATGAAGCAACATATTTAGAGAATTTCTTGCATTGTTTTTTATGGCCTATTTGCACATTTTTTTTCATTTTTGTTAAAGATGAAAGATGACAGTTTGTTAATGTGGTAGGAAAATGTCAAATTGAGAACTGTCATATTTTGCTTCTGAAGTAAATGTATCTTAAGAAGGATCTTGTGCTGTGTACTTAACACAGAGCGCTTACAGTGAACGTTCTGAAGTGATTCATGTTTTGTTAAAGAATAATGGTTCTCTAAACGTTATGCAGAAAATGTTTCTCAAACGTGATCATCAGTATCTAACCAGATCACAGTATTTAAAAAGCCCATTAAAGTCAAACTTACTGACTGAAATCTTTTAAGAAAATCCTTTGACAGACGATTGCAAAGCCTTTTATCTGTGAGACTTTAATGTAAATATGTTTTATGAGGAATATTGTTTGTAATGGCATGTATAAATGATTTTCACAATATTTTAGCAGCAAAATAACCTTTTAAATCTGTCTGGAAGAAAGAATGAAATGTTCCTTCAGTCAGTCATATAGCTTCTGCCTTTTGTGAGTTTTTTTGTGATCTTTTTTCTGTGTATTCATGAGAAATGTGTATCGTGTGTGAGCGTAGATCTGAGCTACAGCAATATGACCCCAAAACCATCACAGCAACATCAAGCATCTGTGTGATTCATTTAACTACAGTGATGTGATGTGTTCAGTACCTTTCACAACCAAACTTACAAGTGTCCTAAAACAATGTCCAACATTAACCAGTCAATTATCTCCACATGGCCTCAGAGGCGAAGCTAAACGTATTACATTTAAGGTGCACTAAGTCATTTATTCAGATCTTTTTAAAAGAATCCATTTTCATGTCACAGATTTAAAATCCAAAGTTCTGTTTCACTGTTTGCAGTGTGGAGGCGATTTCACTGCCTGTATTGTGGTAAATCTATCTTGTGTGAATCTGGGTCTGTTACATTCATTTTAACAGATATTGTAAAAGCTTCTTTTTGATCCTGATGTGTAGCAGGTCTTTCATTAGCTTTGTGGACAAACTCAAACTGTTTTGTGATGCTTTGCTGTAAATGATGTCACGAGAGGTCAAGTTGTGTGTGACTTTTCAGCGTACTGACCCAATCAACCTTCTCTGTTCTATGCACCATGACTCTCTTTGCTTTGTGATTGCATAACGATGCTCAAAAATGAATGCACATTGAAATGTTCTTATCGATGACTGATTGTTTTGTGTGTGTGTCTCCATGACACTCTTAAAGAAACCTTCATTTTCTACCTATTTATATTTTATGGTTTGTGTCAGTTGCGTCTGTTTGCCGTATTTCAGGCAATACAATTTGCTCCCCTCGTTCGACGGAACCACACTCGAAATGAAACAAAGCACAAATGTATTAGGTTGTAAAAATGATTTTTATTATTATGATAAATGTTTTCTGCAGGACGCTCTTTCTATGACTTGCGCTTTGTAGCCAAAATATTATTAGGATTCTATTCTCTTCATACTGTATTACTGCTGTGCACAGCTGGAGTTTAATGTTTCAATCTGTGGATCATTTGTATATATTGTTTACAAGACTTTGTGTTTATTAGAACTCTTATTTTTGGTAAATTCTGTACATATCCTGAAATATTTCTGTTTGTGTGAACATACTTCTGTATTTGTACCTATTTTGTAAAGGAATAAATAAATCTGTTTACTAGACTTAAATACTTTGAGTGATCTGATTATTTCAGTATTTCTGTCAAAATATCTTCTGTTAAAGGTGTTTACTCAGTATATGAATGCTCTGTAATGTCAGAATGTTATTGTGGCCTCAAAACAGTTTTCTTATTGAAGACATTATCCTGTTTTAACAACGTTCTGTAGTTAATACTAGTTCAACTGTACATCCATTAGTCTGATCTATAAACTCAGTGTAGCAGCAATTATGAACAAACTGCTTAACAAGATGAATACTTTATAAACGTGATGGAAAAAGCTAACAAACTTTGAGTTAAACCTTTTTATTATAGCAAATAAGTAAACAAAAAAAAAAACACATGGCCTTTAATACCACAATCTAATTAATACATAAAATAATGACAATTATCATCTTGGTAGACATTCTGAAATGTTTCTGTACATGGATGATATTGCTTTGCTCATTTTGAATCCATCAGTGTTGTGTTCAGTCAACATCTCTTTATAGGTTTTTATCAGTTTACAAAGAGAAACTGATGCTCTGGCTGTTTCAGTATACAAATAAAAACCGAGCAGCAGTGTTTGGATCTGCCGATGTTTGAGGGATGTCTGCAGTCCTGCTTCACTACAATGAGAACAGCATAATGTTCAGAGGAGCTTCACGAACATCATACAACTCATCAACCAACAACAGACCGTCAGTCACACAAACCCAGTGCAGCGTCACCATTAAACTCAGTGTTCAGCCTTCTCTCATAAACTCCAGTGTGTGATGATGGTCAGCGCATGAAGATTAACACACATTTTTACTCCCAAACTTTATCCACAATGAGTTTCACTCACACAAAGTCCCTTTGATCTGTTGAGTTGTTCTGCAGTTTGTGTGTTTGGGGTATTAAATGTGGAGCTCAGGGAACACGCATGAATGTTCTGTTGAGAGACATGTTGGAGCAACACACACACCCTCTGGCACATACAAGGAGTGTTTGGCTATTCTCTTTATGGTGGCTGGATGACTGAACCAGATCTGGGTTAGAACAAAGACCCACTTAAGTGGGCTTCCCGATAGGGGTCTGGTTCTGCCTGAAGCCCTCATACTGAATCAGACACCTCAACATTTATTTAGATGGCAAACATAATACAGCTCACAAACACTCGGCCGTGCTCATTAACAGCAGTGGACAGCTAATGGATGCATTCAGAATGTGCTGATTGTAATCTGCAGACTACACACGGTTTTGGATGGACAAATTCGAATCATGCCCCGTTTGTTTGATAAAGAAAACTCAGTGAGAAGAAACAGCATCTCTGAGTTTCACAAACACAAAGAGCGGTTTGATCCTTCTGTAGCTCTTTGATGTGGATGCAGTGTGATGGATCAGCTGTAAGATTTCGGTCGTCACCTCAGAGGTGACTGTGATAAAACTCATGTCACAGAGCAGCGCTACCTACAACACACAACTATAAAGTCAAGTGTGATCTTGCAACCTGCTCTCAAAAAAACGAAGCTATTTTACAAGGTGGAAATATGTTGAATTTGTTCAATGTGATTCATACAAAAAGCTACGTTTCTGAGAGAAACAGTACACATGAAGATCTGCCCCTAACCATTACTGGGGCCAAAGCAGATCATACAAATGATATTGTAAGAATTAGCCATGATATCACTAAAACATAAAATAGTTACAAATTGCCATGAGATTATGTTGGATCTTGAGATTTCAGTTAGTCAGCTGTACATCCACTGGTGTAAAAACTGTATGTGTGGTTATAAACCTGCAGTGACTTCCATCGGTGCTCCTGTATCATCACAGGCTGCTTTGATGAACTTAATATACAACAAATAAAATGAACAGCAATCAACCGATGTGTTACAATCACAGGGCAGGTAGAGTGCCTGCGACTGCTATTTGCAGTGTACACAGATCTGTCCATTATAATGCAAGCAATCTACTTTTGCTGCATTGGGCTGTGCTGCATAAGACTGGTCTAGATACAGGAAGATTTCTGAGAGCCGTTTGAAGACACAAGCAGTCACATTCATTGTACAGACACACATCTGACTTCTGGTGTGAAAATCTCACAGCACCCTTTATAAACTGTATCTGTCATTTACTCACAATTAATTATCTGACAACATTTTGACATCAAAAACAGAAAACTGACAACGTCAAACCAATTAATAAAAACTGACCTGATAAATTAATGAACAAAGATTATTTATTCACAAAGATGGTTTAAAAAATTAAATGTCAGTTACTCGCCTCATTCTGTCTCAAAGTTACAATTATTTCCACTAAATGTTTAAACAAACTAGCTGCTCGTTTTATACTCGATTTACGTTATTAATCACATGGGTTTTATCTAGACACAATCATGTCTTTATCATCCTATATTTCGTCTCAGAAAGGTCTTCGGATTTTGTTCTTCACACGTCTGCACCCTCAGCTTGTTGTACTGGCATTATTCAGTTCAAAACTCTTCTGACCTGACATGTTTTTCCAGTCAGAGCTTATAGAAATACATTTCAAACGTCTAATAATATGATTGACTGGCAATACTCCCTCACACACTCGTTTAGCGGCACCCATTTTTGAACGCAGGGTTAGAAATGTCCACGTTTGCTTGCAGCTCTTTTAAACAAAGAAGCCTTCTGCAGCGCTGCATGCATTAAACCGCAGACTGCTTGCTCCATGCAGCTGCAGGGTGTAATACAGTTTCTGCGAGCGCTGCCAGGAAAAGTCTCTTAAGCTCACAAACATAATGCCTTCAAAACTCCAAACCCAACATCCTTCATGTAACACAAAAAACAGATTTTTAGTACTGATAACTGCATACAATATGGTGCAATACAATGCGAGTCATATTTTATAAACAATGAACTTCAAAACAATCCGTGTGACATGAGAAGTGGACCCCTAACGTTCATCTTCAGTGTCTTCATCCGTTCAGGGTGTCTGTGATCCTGACCTGGAATCATCACAAGACAACAAAACATACTGACACACACTGTGACGTCCCATCTGGACTGAGGATGCCCTCTCATTGGGATGGTGCGGAACAGGAAGTGATACAGAGCTGCTCCTGTTTAATGTTTCTGAGTTTCCCACATGGTTTATACTGTAACTGGTGTGTGATCATACATTCCCCTTTAAACGCTAGAGTCTGTGTGTGTCTGGTCAGGGGGCGAGGGCTGAATGTCTGTCTAGTCCAGCGGCTCCTGTTTAATCCTGATGGGCGTGTTCATAGACTGACTCCGCCTATCCTCACGACACAGCACGTATTCGCTGAACTGCGAGGAGTCGACTCCACCCCCACAGGATGCAGCCACACTAAAACCCTTTTGGAACAGACGCTCCAGCACCTGTGAGGACAGAAAGCACAGAGGATCAAAACCCAACAGGCAGAAATTAAATTAGACAAAAGAGCCTCCATTTCATTCAACTAGCAGGAATTTAGAGACAAATCAATATATTACATAAATGGAATATATTGAAATAAATATATAGAAATAAAATGGAATTCAAAGAATGATTTTAAAATAAAGAGTTTTTAATAAAAAAGAGCTGTTTTAACTTAGCACAACACCACCATCAGTAAAACTCCACCTTCCACTAGCCAAAACTAACTTTACAACACTCTCATTTACATTTATGCATTTGGCAGGCACTTTTATACAAAGCAACTTGCATACATTCAAGTTACACCTTTTGTCATTACGTGTTCCCTGACAATCAAACCCGCAACCTTTTGTGCCGCTAACACAATGCTCTACCAACTGAGCTATAGGAGCACCGCTTTCATCAGCCAAAACACCCCCTTCAGCTAAACACACATTTTACAACCCCTTCATTTAAGCAAACACAGTCTGGGCAACACTGTCTTCAACACACATTAGAAGCTTGTATCTGATTATGTCTACAGTTGCCCTAGAGGGGCATATACATGAAGGGGTCAATTAATCTTTACACCCCCCTAATCCCCCCAATTCCTCTGCCTGGTTTCCTGCTGTTTGTTCACGTTTTCAAAAGTCAGACACATGATGACATGATCACTGAAAGATTCGGAGAAGGAGCATCTCTCTGGAGCTGCTGTCACTGCTGGCAAAGACGTTCAGAGAGCAAACGTTTGTTTCTCAGAGGGGCTCCAACACCATCACCACACACACGCACCTGAGCAGCGCCTCAAACATTTGAGTTTACACAACATACACTACAGTACTGGCAGAGACACACACAGTGGGGCTCAGCGAAACACAGAACAGATTTGTGGTCCACTCACTATAAACTCAGCAGCACTGACTGCACATTTATCACACAGACAGACTTTAGCTCATAATCTGTTCTGAGATCAGCCATCTGCTCTTCTGTCTGAAACCAGTTCAGCTGGAAGTTTCAGTCCTAGGCTCTTCTCTGTGCTCGAATTCATCAGGACGTCAAAGTGCAAAAAACATTTACAAACATCCTCAAATACATACAATAAGTACAGCATGTATCAGTAAGGTGTTACATCAGTGTGCATTACAGAGGGTGTGTATGTGTGCATTACAGAGAGTACTCTGTTGTCAGTGGACTGCTTCAGTCTCTCTCTGCATCAGAACATTTATCAGTTTGATTGAAGTTCAGCGACATCCATGTTGATCCAGATTCTCCATCACTGTGAGATATGGACTGAGCCAGACAGCTTCAGCTCTGTGACCTGTGTGTGTGTGTGTGCGCCGGCACCTTCCTCTCTCTCCCTCACCATCTCAAATCTCCCTCAGATTTGCGTTCTCAGAAAAAATTGTTCTTAAATTCTCAGTCATTCACTTGTTGTTGCTCTGAGTTTTTGTCTCGCTTTTTCAAACTAAACCTGTCCTGTTTTTAAGGTTTTAAGCTGAAACAAACTGTTCAGCAGTTATTTGACAATACAATCAAGATTTGTATACAAGTGAGAGTCATTCACATCCACAGCAGATGATTAATTTGAACCAAATCTATTCAGCTATGTGCTTTAATTGAAACATTTTCTATAATCTATAATCTAAACTCCAGAATATGTACATAAGAACCAAATCACATACACACTAAAAGCTCTTCAGCTCTGTAAACAGGAGCGGTGTCTCTCTGGTGAGGTGTCGTCAGACGCCTGCAGTCACGGTTCTAGCCAGTAATCAGATCACTGCTGTATTGTGTTGTATAGAGTGAGCCAGGATTATTGTGTCCTTCATACGAGTCAACAGACAGCAGAGGTGTACAGTTAGAGATCTCTGCTGAAAAAGCACACCCTTACAGCAGAACACGCCTGCATCCGCCCTGCCGGGCTGCCCCTGCACAGAGCCCGCTTAACCAGAAAGCCCTTCACACTACAAACATTCCCACTTCTGAACCTTTAAACAGTCTGACAACAGAGCCACTGTGTGTTATTTAGTGCTGGAGAAAACACACAAACTCTGTTTCAAAACCTAGTGAGTATCACACACCCCAACAGCATCACACACCCCAACAGCATCACACCGCAATGAGCTTAATGCAAAAAAAGCCAGACCGCACAATTTCACCCACACACTGTATGTATTATACATATAAATGACTATAAAAGAGATGTAGAGTGAGATAGAGAGATGTAGAGCGAGAGTGAGAGAGAGACAGAGATTGAGAGAGACAGGCACAAGAGTTTCAGTAAGCAAAGAAAGAAACGGACGAGCAGAGCAGGAGATGAACAGCCAAAACTTCTGCAGGACACACAAAGAAAATGTGTTAGTTGATACAGCCAATTAATTCTAATGCAAGTCATTTAGAAATCTGTAACAGCAGCAGAAAGAGGCTGTTTGAGAAATGTAAGTGTGGTATTAAAAATCACAATACGTGTATTTCTGTAACTGCTCTGGGCTGTTACACTGGAGTCTTTAAAGGCAGAACTGTGTAAATTATGCATTTCCAGACTCTCTTCTGCTCTTTCTGTTTTTCCAGGGAAGAAAAATATATCCCACACTCGCCCCGATGGAGTGCCATCTTTCTCTCTCACCATGAGGTGAGAAGGGTGTGTGTGTGTGTATAAGGTCCTTCACATCTGTAGATGTCTGTACTGTCTGTGTGTGTGTCTGGTTTGTTTATACAGCTGTCACTCCTGGTTAGTTCAAACACAGGTTGAGTTTAGTTCTGGTAACAGGCCAGTCACTATTAACAAACCAAAGCAGAATGTACAGTGAATATTACAGCTGACGTTCAGCATTGAAGACTGAAGGATCTAGCACATATAGTGGAAATGATGAACATGACTAAATAAAATGACTGCAGTTTCATGAGCCTCTTTGTACTTATGCAGAAATCTGGTATATTTTCAAAGCAAGACGTTGGACGATGGTTTTTAGTCAAATTTCTCTGCAGAAATGGGCCAAATCCACATATCATACTCTATCACCTTTAGAGAAATCACAGGTGCCCATAGCTGTTTGACAGACACCTCAACTCTGTTTCAAACCAGCTGAGCTGCCTCACTGTCTGCACAGACAGCATTTGAACCCCACTGGAAGCTGATCTGAAACATTATTTATGAGCAGAAAGTATATGAATCTTCACTCATGAGCACCACAGCAGCAGTGTTGCTCACATTAATATGAATCTTCACTCATGAGCACCACAGCAGCAGTGTTGCTCACATTAATATGAATCTTCACTCATGAGCACCACAGCAGCAGTGTTGCTCACATTAATATGAATCTTCACTCATGAGCACCACAGCAGCAGTGTTGCTCACATTAAAAAAAATTTCCACCAAAGAGCACCACAGCAGCAGTGTTGCTCACATTAATATGATCTTCACTCATGACAAAGCAACAGTGTTGCTCACATTAATATGAATCTTCACTCAAGCAAGTGTTGCTCACATTAACATGAACTTCACTCCTGACAAACAGAGCAGGTTGCACATTGATATGAATCTTCACTCATGTGCACCACAGCAGCAGTGTGCACATTAATATGAATCTTCACCATGTGCACAACAGCAGCAGTGTTGCTCACATTAATATGAATCTTCACTCATGAGCACACACAGGTGTTGCTCACATTAACAGATCTTCACTCATGAGCAAACAGCACATGTTACACTTTCTCGGCGCCACAGCAGCGTGTTGCTCACATTAATATGAATCTTCATCATGAAAGGGGGGGGGGGGGGGGGGGGGGGGGGGGGGGGGGGGGGGGGGGGGGGGGGGGGGGGGGGGGGGGGGGGGGGGGGGGGGGGGGGGGGGGGGGGGAAGGCGGGGGGGGTTTTTCCCCCCCCCCCCCCACCCCCCCCCCCCCCAAAAAAAAACCAGAAGTAACCGCTTTTTCACCCCCCCCCCCAAAAAAAAAAGGGGGGGGTTTTTTTTTTTGGGGCCGGGGGGGTTTTTTCCCCACAAACCCCAAAAACCCTTTTTATCGTTTTTTAAACTTTGGTGGCCAATAAAATATCTTTATTGAAAGATGAGATGTTATTTTGGATGCTGGACACAAACATGTCTAAAGCCATGTCTGAACACTCACATAATAAAGCCTGAGACATATAAATGAAGTTCACCTGCACTGAGTTCAGTCTGCAGTAGCCGTTCAGAGGAAACCGGATGACGTGGGTGGGGTCTTGATTCCAGCCGGCGTTGACAGAGTTACACATGACGTCACCAGTCTCAGGAAAGATCTCCTCAATGAGGACTTTCTCCCCGCTGAGGGCGATCCTCTCGCCGAGGTCAGGGGTCACACGCACCACCAGACAGTCGCACGGCTGTGACAAGCGTCTCTGCTCACGCTCCTGTTTCCATCTCTCCAGCTCTTTGATCATGGGCATCAGCTGGTAATATCTGGCCTCCTCGTACAGAAGATTAAAGTCCTACAACAGAAGACAGACATGATCTGTCCATTATCTCAGTGCTGAAACACTCCTGGAAAACTCTCTCTCTCTATATCTGCTCAATCTGACTGGCTCCTACAACAATAATAAAGGTAAAATGCCTTTATTTGCATAACGACTAACAGCACAACACACACACACACACAAAAAGGAGACGAATTGACAACCATGATGAAATTTAAATTTTAGTACAAGTCATTTTTCATAAAGCACAGAGACACAGATTGGAGAAATAACAGATTCAGGCCAAACCACATGCAGACTGAAATTAGCACAAACAACTGATTCAATAATAAAAAAATGATATACTTCAGCAGTACTGGCAGTAAAATACCAAACTTTCAGTCTAAAATATACAAAAATTATCAACATAACCTACATTAGGATAGGTGAGAACAAGATTTGACAGCTCATTCATAAATGATAAACAAAGTTCAATATTTAAGCAAAGTTTTTTGAACAGAACTAGTTTAACAAACTAAGTAATATATATTGATTTGATTTATAAGTAATACAGAGTAGCTGAATGAATGTTTTGAAAGCCGCGAGACATGAGGGGGCGTGTTTGAGGGTGTCAGTGGTGGGTAGTCGAGAGACTGGCTGAATTTCCGGTGCTCACTGCAGCCCTTCAGTGATTGAGCTAAAGGCCGAAGTGTTTCTTCATCCAGAACTCTCTCTTGGGTAATGCTCGCCAGGGGATTTCTGCCTTTTGGTTCTTAATTTCTACACAGTCTAGATGGTCCTATTCTTCCTAACTCACTCAGCAGGACAGGTGAGGGAGGTGCGAATGCAGGAGGAGCGAGTGAGGGAGGTGCGGATGCAGGAGAGAGGTGTGGATTGTTTCTCAGAGGGCATCTGAGGATATGGGTTCTGTGCAGCATCTGCAGTGTAATCTGCATAAAGATGGATATAAACATCATATACACAGCCTGAATAGTAACTAAACAAGAAGAATTGTTTACAGTTTCTCTGCAGCAAACAGACAGAAACATCAGCTGAACTTCAACAACAAAACGCATGATTCAGATGTCATACACTCAGGAGCCGAGAACCAGTTCTTATTCTGAACTGGATGCATTTGAAAATTGTAATGGTTTCTGCTGATGGTTCTGCTGATTATTACTCAGTGTATCACATCTCACTCATACACCAGAATCAGCCCCTGCAGCTCCTTAACATTCCCCTGAACCTCAACACCTGCATCACATCCTGTCAACACCCCCAAACCCCGAATTACAAAAGAAATGAAGTCCAGTGAGAGTCCTGCTGATGCAACACATCTGAAAACTCGTCACATGTAAGATTATTGCTTTTTGTCTTCCCCCACAGTGTAAATGACAAAACACATGCTGTGAATCAGTGTTAGAGAGAGAGCAGTAAGGTGTCTGGATCTCTCTCTATCATCTCTTGTTCTCTAAAGAACTTCAGTTTTCGTCAATGTAGCTTCACACATACAGCAGATACAAGAGAATACGGGAGAGGGTTCGACAGAGACCATGAAGGGAAGCCAACATCATCCCCCTCTCCGACAGGCCTGTTGTGATCCAAAATAATGATCTGACTCTATCTGTGAGATGTTGCTAGTGGGCAGCAAATATATTCCCCTGTCTCCATCTAATACACATGAGACAGCCACACTCTCTGTCAAACATACACTGATGTAGGTCAAATCCTACAGGACAAAAATCATAACATCAACACGTTGCTTAAGAACTGTTGCTTTTTGCATCCAGGCCTCATCTGTTACTGATTAATGTTTGTTTGCTTAATAGCTAAAGACCAAAATGGATCATATGTCAATATATAGATGATACAATTTAATGAGAAATACAAACAGTCAACACATGTCAGTCAGACATGGCCTATGCTGAATCTCTCCAAATAACCAAACATCAGCTTGTTAATTGGCCACAGTTTACCAGTAGTTATACAGCTAGTTGTACATTCCTCACATTCTGCCATTGAAACTTCCATAATCAAATCTCAATAAATAAACTCCTGACCTACAATTCTTGTGTTGAACTTCCTGCTTCAGTATGACACATTTCCAAGGTCACATGGGCTGTGAATCCAGCTTCCTGATGACTTATTAGGTGTCAAACACAAACCCAATAAAATACTACATACATTCGCAATATGCTTTCATTTACTACAGTAGCCTAGCAACAGATAATCCAAAAATCTGTTTCTCTCACTGCTGAGACAGAAACAAATGATTTATTTCCATCTGATAGATGCAAAACATATTCAGCTTTAGCGCCACGTTTACATGGATTCAGTAAAACACACACCACCGGGGGCCAGTGACAGTGCTGAGGGCCTGGAGACAGACAAACTCAATACTGCAGAACACACAGAATAATCATCAAATGACATCAGTGTAAACTGCCTTCTCTGGTCTGTTCAGACTCGGGTGAGTATGACAGAGTGAATCCAGATCAACAATGAAGATCTCATAGCATGACAGGTATATAATACCGCATCATACACATGACCTCAAAGCAGACACTAACTCAACAGCTAATTTTATGGCATGTATCATTCATGAACATATTGATGCAATATTTACATATAGTTAATATAAACTGTTTCTGTGGTCCAGATACACATTCATATAAACGAAATGACTTGATCAGACTGACATTTTTACACAAAACTGGGAAATGAAAACCAGTAGATGAGATCTTGTGGTAGTATGTTGCATATAGTATGCATGTTTGCATACTATTGTTTACAAATATAGTATGCAGTATGTGGGCAGTATGCAGTTTCACTGTATACTGTAGGTAGTACATAGTATACAGTAGATAGATAGCACTCTATTGCAAACAGTCATCGAATCTGGACATTTGATCCCGTTACAGAAAGACGGTGTTACCTTAAAATCATCCGGCAAGAGAAGTTTGCAGGTCCGCAGGAAACTGAGAATGTACCGGAATATTTCTCCATCCCGGTCAATGAAGTAATGCTGCTTCAGACTGTCCAAAACTATCGGCTCGGTTCCATTAAACAGCCGGCTGATCCTGAAAATTAACACACACACACACACACAGTTAATGGAGTGAAGCCAGCCTCTTTTAAATACATGAAATAATTAGAATTAATTTTTACATTCACTTACTGGCCAGCCAAAAAATGTATTAGTTCTCAGCTTCTGAAGGAGGCGGATTTTCATCTTAAGTCATTCTCTAGTGTAAGATTACCACAGAGCTGAAACCGCACTGCAGCTTTGCTTTATAATCTCTACAGTCATGTCCATCAAAATTTCACAATGTTAAAATGCATGACTATAATAAAACTAAATGTTAATATATGGCCATACATCAGATTTATATATGGCTGTGTAAGGTGGCTGTACGCTGTCAGATTAAGAGACCACCTCCAGTCTCTATAAATGTGACTCTGCTACCTCCTACACCAGAAGTCTACAGGAAAACCTCGCTCCTCATCCAGCTCACAATGTGATACAGTTGAGCTTTATATCTTTGTTGTGTGAGAAATGTACCATTCATAACTCTTGAGCAGTCAGTTCATTTTACAAGTCAGGTTTCTCCATCATTGTATTAAATAAGTGAGGTAAAATGTACTTCAGATATCAACAGATTAGTTCCTGACAGAGAAATAGTGCTTTTAAACAGTTGTTATTTATAGGCCACGTTATAGAGTATATTAATAATAAACACTTAGAAAGTGTCAAAATAGGGAGCTGTATACTATCAGATTAAACGTGTGTGAAGTGTCTTCAGCTGCTCATGTTTGTTGTATTTTGAGTGCTTGTGGCACGTCATCATCTCTACGTCACTCACTGGAGGCGGCCATTGAGTTTAAACGCGATCGTTTTAGTAAGTGTTTAGTGTTTTGTTTTTTTTGATAGTTTTGTCGCACTTTGGAGAAAACACTTTTAAACAGTAATCCAAGTCCAAAACGACAATACACTCCCGACCTTAATCAAGAACCTGTCCCACTGCACATGCGCTGTGAGCTCAGTAAGAGAGGACTAACTCTCCATTTCTGAAATGACAGTCTGGAAGACTTTTGTTTGTTGATTCATTTTTCTTTTATTATGACCAAAAGTAACTGCCTCACCAAACACCAAAAATCATTATTTGGAAACTACAAATGTGCAACAACATATGAATCACTAAACACACTAAAAAAAGATCAGGCTTAAGCGTTGTCCTCCGAGACGTCATGCACAGGAATGTGATGTGTGTGAATTATTGATTCATACAGGATTCATACTGCCATGGGTTTGACTCTAACAGAGTTAAACAGGGACAGAGATTATGATGTGCTTTTTCCTCGTATGTTTTACATTCACATTTGTCTCAGGGCCTGAGAGAGGTTATGAACAAATCTGTTTAGTTTAGTTACTCTTTAGTTCTCTTTGTGTACTCTGATAAGTGTTTCATTTCTTTCCAAGTCAGATAAACAGCACCACCGCTGCTTTAATCCTACAGTTCCTGGATCAGCCGCACCATCACACAGAACACCGGGCGACCCGATTGCTTGTCATAGCCTGTTAAAGTGAATAACAGCCACGGTATAAAGCCCTTTATTGTAGAATATATACTGTTGTCTAAGTGTAAGGAAGTGATTTGCAAACACAAACACAGTTTGTTGAGCTCTGCCAGGTGCGGCTATTTACAGACATTTATCTTCTGTTAATGTACGGCTTCATTCATATGCAGGTCCTTTATGTCCATCAGCTGTGTTGTTCTTGTTCTTTATAGTCATCACCTTCTGCACTGTCGTTTTCTGTGTTGTTTCTTTCACTCTCTTTCTCTCTCCCTCGTTTCCTCCCTTTGAAATCAATGCAAAATGCTTTATAAAAAACCAATACTCATCTCCCTGTAGTGCCTGCGGTCGTTCTTTCTCATATGGTCTTGCAATTCTTCTAGCTAGAATTTCACCACGCGCCTGCGGGCACACACTGTTTTTCATCTGCACTTTTTTTAAAAAGCAATTAAAATGCTGCCTGTTTTTCTTTTCTTTTCCTGATACTCCCTCTATCGCTCTTTTCCTTTCTCTCTCTCTTTCTCTCTATTTTCCTTTCGGTAAATCAGTGGCTGCAGCCCCGGGCAACAGAGCGGATGGTATTCTCTCTCCTGCCTCCTGCAGCAGGCGACTCTCTCTCTCTCTCTCTCTCCCTTTCTCTCTCTCAGGTCACATACACAATTTGAGGTTTTGGGAGTGACTACAGCATTTGTGGGTGTTCTTCTGTTATGGCATTTATTTTTAGCTACATTTATGTAATGATTTTGTTTTACTATTGTCACGGACCTAAGATCTTAATATTACCCTGTTACAATTTTAAAACATGTAAAGCAGGACTAAAATAAACAAATATGGGACATTTATCGTTTTAAATAAGAAACAATCAAAGTAAATATAGCTGGCAGAGAATATTTTTATAGTGAAGAATTCTGATTAAATCTGATGTTTAGGGTGTAGAATGTGACTGTTATTCTCATAAATAAACTGTGTGTTCAGATGAGACTCAACAGTCTGATGACAGACTGTCATCAGACAGGCAGTGATTGGGGTTCAGTTGTGTCTTGTGTGGGTCTGTGTGAAGGGAGTAAGTACTCAGTCTGAAGGACAGGTGAAGTCCTGAACATCATCTGTTCTGACCGTGGTGGGTGTACAGCTTCATTCAGACACTTCCTATCAGACAAACTCTTCACTTTCTCTCTTCACATCACCAGAGAACAGACTTGATTGAAGCAGACGTCACACAAACGCTCAATACACCAGTCCAATCTCACACGGACTACAGAAATGTTTAAACCTTATGATATTGTCTTCAGTTTAAACAAATGCCTCCTTTCCATTTACAGCTTCTCGAATACAGAAAATTGTTGTTACATACATTGATGTGTTTTTGATTTTTCCTGCTCAAAGTTCTTCAGATCTCACTGCCTCCTTACATTCTTCTTTTCATGTTCATCAGTTTATGTTCGTTTAGGTCCCGACACACACACACACACACACACACACACACACAGAGTTCAGCTCTGACGGACCTCCATCAGAAACACCATTAAAAAATGCATAAAACTTTCACATGTCCTGTCACATCAAGAATCTGTGCTGCCGGGAGACTGATGTTCACAAATTAGTTATACAGCAAGTTTTTTCTGCTCTGCATTATTAAGGATCAATCTATTAAAAGACATCATTAACTTAACTTCCTTAACCTGACTCTGTGAGTTCAGCCTCTGAGGCAGAGCATGGGGAGTGCTTAACCCCCATGTGACTGTGTGTGTGTGTGTGCGCACTCGCTGTGTGCAGTCCCCACCAGTGAGTGTTTATGCTAATGTGTGTGATGTGAAGGTCCTTTTTAGTCGTTTCAAATGAATGCATGCTTTCAATGCCAGCCTGTGTACAGTGACCCCAAAAAGTAATTTAATTAAAGTTAATTCTTAACTTTAAAATCTGACAGTCATGCATTAAATAACAAGAGCTAGTGTAGTATTATGACACTTAGTGTTGTATTGTAAACATTACCCTGAAACCAGTAACTAACATATATCCGCTAAACATTACCCTGAAACCAGTAACTTAATATATCAGAAATGACAGTAGAATCTAAGTTAATACATTCATTCATTTTAATGACAAGTGATATGATGAAGATGCATTCTACACTACTCTACAGTCACATACAATCAGACTGTGAGACCTCAGTTATTGAGACCTCAGATCAGGAGTTACTTCTGAACCAATCCATTAACATCACATACTGTATACAGACAGATGAACATGCTTCTGTTTTTGTGTTTACATTTTTTAAATGAGATTTTATTCCATTACAAAAAATATTATTAGTACAACAATTATCAAACACTATTTGTTTATTTAAGTATGTTGTATGTCCCTAGTTTGCTTTAATGACAAAACCTAATGAGCTGTCTTAGTGATAAAGTTTTTTTCACTGTACTTTATTTTTAAAACTTTCTGAAACTTTCTGTAAATTAAAACCAAACTAAAATAAAATAAGTCAAACAAAACAGTGATTTCAGCCTTTTGACCACACTATAAAATAAACCTCTTTTTTTCAAATTTTTACAAATTTTCACAAATATTGTCAAACTAAGAAGATTCCTTAAAAGATTCTTTGCACCCCCTAAAATTGCCTGGTAAAAGCCTGGTAACTGGTGTGTCGTTACAGTTTGCACACACATTTGTGTAACAGGATGGAGAGGAGAGATCAGGGCTCTTACCGTGAGTCTGGGTATTTGGTGAGGGTCGCCAGGCTGCTGGTGTACATATGTCCACCCACGTCGATGTGAACGGGTGCGTTAGCTTTGGTAAGCTGAGCCGGCAGTGGAATACCCTGCGCGGCCAGAGGAGAGACCGGAGACCGAGTCAGAGACAGGCGTGACATGCTTCTCCCTTCCTGAAAGCAGACAAACGGTAAAGCCATGGAAAAATTCTGAAGTTGATGTGCTTTCACGGTGCATTAGTGTCTCTCCCACTTTGAGCGAGCCGAGTCTTATCAGATCATTTTCTCATCTGCCCCATCACATATTTAGCTTACAAATTATTGCCACAGCTTTAATGAAGTATGTTTGCATCTTTTCACTAGCACAGCCCGAGGGCAGGATACAAAAATGTTTATTAACACTGCAGAGAGAGAGAGAGGAGAGAGGAGAGGAGAGAGAGAGAGAGAGAGAGAGAGAGAGAGAGAGAGAGAGAGAGAGAGAGAGAGAGGTGTTTGCCTCTGGGGATGGAAAGCAGGAAAAACGGTGAGATTCTAATTAACATGTGATATTCACATGGAATATCAGACATTAGTCCCAACTACAAAGCCCAGTGTTACTGTGAGATTCACTTTCACTGTAATGATCTCCAACTCGTCTGCTCATAAGAGCCTGACGCGCTGCTGTTTCTGTGTCTAAACCCTGCCGCTGCTTATTCTTTAAGATACCCGTTTTTGCCTTTCTGTGGGTTTATTGGATAGGAGAGCAAAAATGATACAAGAAATGATATGGGAGAGAGAGGGGAACAGAAACCACAAACTGAGATTCGAACCTGTGTAGACCATGTTGCAGCTCATGAGACTATTGGCTCTAATCAAGCACCCAGTCATTCTTTTCTGAGAAACTTTGTATTGTGGCACTTTTAGTTATTGTCTCATTAGCATTAATAATTCATTAAATTTGTTAATAAATTTTATTGATTCCTCATAAATAATTCACTTTGGATATTAATAACTGGAAAAGGGAATAAATGAATGAAGTGCCGCTTTTAATTTGCATTTTACATTTACTACTACAAATGCACAGAATAAATCTAGATATTCCATTATAAAGCAACAAAATTATTAAATTAAGTACCTCAGACAAACTCTGCATATCCAAAAGCCAGAGTAAATTCAAATGAAAGTGTACACACACTCTGATCTGACATCAGCTGTACTTCACTGCTGTATGACCAAAGAGCATTTTACTTTATTTGCTTTGATATGGTCCAATGAAAGAGTGAGTCTTGAACTGTCCAAACTCAAAGTCATGTGGATACAAGATGAAGCTTCACCTCACATTACCCGGATCACACAGGCCACATCTGTTTGATGGAAATCAGACTTAACATATTCCATTTGTCATAAGACAGACAGTTTCATTGTGAACCTGGAGTTCAACTTCCTCTGACTGCTTCTTTTGTGGGCCTGTTATTTTACCCATACATGGTAAACAGGAGGCAGTTGTTCAGGTGCCGGAGGCGATGTGCTCCAGGCAGGCAGCAGGATTTTCCAGGGTGTTGCCACCCAGCCCTCAGCAGTAAAGTTCATTTAACACACAAGCAAGTTTGTGCATTCCAAATCCAAGTGAAAAAATAAAGACTTAAACAGTTCTGACATATGAAGCTGTACCTCATCACCATTCAGCTACAGGCCACTGGAACCAAAACCCAGAAATGAATGCTGAGGCAGTACAGTGGAACAGATCTCGCTCTCTCTCTCTCTCTCTCTCGAGTAACAGGAGTGTTGAGATGAATACTTCACTTTGTTAAAATCACCGAAAAAGCTGGACAACCTTAATGAAGGTTGAAATGTTCTTTAATAGATTAAATGACTATTTAAATATTACAGTCCCAAAATCACTTCATTCTCTGCTAAGAATTTTAGGTTTCTGGAAATGTTAGTTTATGCTTCTTAAAAAAACAAGATTGTACAAGATTGTTTGTAACTACAACTTTTGCAACTCCTTACAATGCTTATGGTTATAATTAAAATAAAGGGAATCATATGCTAATGTTTATTATACAGTGTTTTGTCTAAGCTGGTTAAAAGGTGCTTGATATTTATTTATTTTGCTGGTCCAGAATGCCAGCTGCCATGTACCAAAACAACAGATACTGCAGTGACAGATATTAAGTTCTTCTGTATCTTCAGACTGATAGAAAACTTAAGGAATAGACAGTGAGTGACTGATTTGTGTGTTCAACATTTACTGAGACCATTTCAAACATCTGCCTCGGCTCAAGCTCCAGAGACAAATATTCAACAAACAAACTCATGGACAATGTCTAATGAAACGAAGAATGAAGTAAGAGTGAATCGCACACTGTCCCGCTTTCCTTCTCCAGTTTTTAGGTCGGTGCCCTGCGGGTTTAAACTTAAATTCAGATCATTTCACAACATGGCGTCGACCTCAGCGCTATTAAAGCTTCAGGTGTGAGATGTTCCCTCATAATAACACCAGCTCGCTGCTGGAGGCTGTTTCATGAGATCACGGAGCACAAAAGCTTAAAATATCAACGACGTTTGGAGGACGCGTCGCGTTTACAAAAAGCATTAATAATGTAACTACATTCAGACCATATTTATGTTAAAATTGTACCGTTTCAAACATCGTAGCTGTCCGAATCGCGATCCGTGTCCAGTTCTATGGGCTCCAGATGCAGGTCTCAGTTCAGTCTGTCTAATGTTTCAGTCTGTCACCAGTGCATGTCCTCTCAAGTGTCTGAACCGGGTCGCTGTTGTTCTGACTGCCTGTTACCACTCACCTTCTCCAGAAAGCAGAGCGCTCCTTCCCCTCTGATGATCTTATGTCTTACGGCTCAGATCCGGTCGTGTATATCAGCCTCCTGACTAGTTTTAAAGCAAAAGTGACCCGCCGCTTCGCTTTTGGGCTGAAGAAAGCCGATCATCCGTTTCTAAACAACAGCAGAAAAGACGTGCGGCTCCGGGCTGCGCGAACGCCTCTGGGGCCAGAGGACAGTACCCCAAACCCGGGCAGACTCATCTGATCAGATGCCCTGATGTGAGCAGACTCATCAGATGAAACCCTCACGTCCCTCGATTATTATTGTTATTCAGTTCTGTGTTCGTTTATATTATTTTAAGTACAAATAGCGGCGGAGGGTTTCAAGTTGACCGTGTACGGTTTGCGCGTCAGGCAGGTGTCACCACGCCGTTCCGGAGACTCTGGAGAAGCAGAAGCTGATCTGAATCACTGCCATGTCTGATGTCTGATGTCTGATTCCCGCAGGCTCTCACAAAGGCAACACGTCCCCTCTCTGTGAATGAGGAAAAGCCGCCTGTCGTCTCTTTGTAAAGCAGGAGCGCATCAGCACTTGTTGATGAAGTGTCGATTAAAGCGCTTTTTCTTTAAACGCTAGTCTATGTATGCGGGCTCCCTCTCTTGCCTCTTATGTCTGAACGGCCACATTTCCTCACAGTTTGGGTGGCTGCGCACGGCTGGATGTCTGCGGCAGGCTTCATGAAGAAGAAAATGATGATGATGTTTATCTGCGTGTAAATGACTGAATGACTGCTGATCTGAGACCTGTGGTCACTGTACTGTACAGTTCAGCTGATACACTGACGCTGTGGATGTTTTCCTGATGTCTGGTGCCTACCAGTGCCAGTTAAAGGAACGACAGCCACAGACAAATCAGCAGAACAGATTCTGTTATAGTAATACAACAGTAACACATCCAGAAACCAGACAACAGGACAACAAGAGCAAACAGAACAGAGAAACACAGATCTTAGTATCACAATATAAAACTTTCATTAAACTGAACTGAAGTCAGTCATCTCTTAACCTATTACATATTTACAAATGAAAACATATTACAATGTAACAAAGACACACACACACACAGCAGATGAAGCCCTTCCCTCTTTTTCTGGTAAAGCTGAACAAATTTCATCCTGGGGCAAGAATTTGTTTTCCTCAGGACTTACAAAAAGGAAAGAACGACTGTTAATAATTTTCTTCCTCATTAATAGAACAACCCTGCAGTACATTCAGTTACAGCAGTATGCAGCTGTTACAAACTTAAACGTCTTACAAAGTCGCCCCAGGTATTTTAATCAGTTAATTCCTCTAATTTATGGATTTTACCGTTTTATCTGACAAAGAAAAGTGAGTCAGATTAACTGTTACACTTCACACTGTGCTGCGTTTTTGAGACACATCAGGATTCACACCTGTGTCATGTGTCCTCTGATGTATTCTGAGAGCATTGCAATCCAAGAAATTCCTCCTCCTGACATTACAAATCAAATTCCAAGTCAATTATCCCTCAAGATGCAGCCAAATACATTCCAGTTTTACACACTGAAAAGGAGCTAATCGTTTAGCATCAAATTCTAAAGTTTTGTCTGACACAATTCCTGTAATCTGGGCACATATTTGCCACTGTTTATTGCTGAAATTCTCCAGTACGTCAGTTAATGAGAACATCAGAAATGTTTCAGTCCTCAGTGTGTGTTGTACATCTGTCTCTCAAGGCAGTGACGCTCTGGGCTACACAGCAATCCTGCTATAATAAAATAAAAGCCAACACTAGCTCCTCCCTGATGAAGAAACACAACTCTACCTACATCTTTAAATGTCACTGTGATTGATGTCATTTTTATTACGCCATAATCAACTGTTTCTCTGATATTTTGAATAATAGTGTTTTGAATGATAGCCAGCATGGAGAGGCGGTGTGTATGTAAATGAGGACATATACATTAATGCATGACCCTATAAGAATAACAATCATGCCCTCAGGTCCTAAAGCAGGTGCTGTTAATAGTCACACCAGAAGCGTTGAGCCCAAAACATGCAGCAAATATGCTCTGTTCTCAGCCCTGCATTTCAACATATAATATTATTATATAGTTATTATTTTACTACAGTGATCCATTCAGTATCCTTCATATTCTTTTGTTGTGTCACAGGGAAACGGGTTTTAAAACACTGATGTCAAGATGGCTGAATAGCCTCACGTCCCAGTCAGGACAAATCTTGAGGTTTTTGCAGCTGCATAGAGCAGATGTTCTTAGATCTTATTCAGGGTCAAAGCCATTATCACAGACATAATATCCTGATTTAATGGAGACAAAGACTTTTAGATTAGAGGATGAAGAAAATCCATCAATCATAACATAAAAACTTCAGGTCACATCTACACACACACACTACACCACAATAATGAACTGCAGCTATCCTGCTCAAACGTGTCACACCATCAGTGAGGTCAGCCGTCACACTTTTACTGTAGTAAATATTCTCAAGGCAGATATAAAATATCAAATATCAAATCTGTATAAATATAAACCCTCAAGTCTTCACAGAACAGTTCTGTAAAATGCCACAATTACCAGAAAACAAATAGAGTTAATTTAACCCAATGGTGAAGCATGTTTTCACAATACATGGGGTTGTCACAATGAAAACACTACACAAAATGTCAAACCTGTCTTTTATGGTATTGCAGCTAAATTTACATCCAACCTTAAATCTTTCTTTTGTTTAGGAAGAGGTTTGCATAAACATAATACTCAATGATTCATTCCCCCCAGATATTCTAACATCCATGTGTTATATTTTTGTCTATTCTAGTGTCTTCTGCAGTACGATTATAACTGTCACCATCAATAGCAATAAACAAAATCAACATAAGGACAAAGAGTCTGGCTGTACAACATAATAGAGTCAAAGAAATGAGGTAGACTGACAATGCATCTCTCTTTCTCTCTCCCTCTCACTAACACATGACGCCGCCCAGTGGACATAACGTTCAGTGAGTGAAGAGTAGTGTATTTTGCTGAATGATAAACACTTTTAATAGAGAAAGATTTTGTCAGTTCTCAAAGCTACTACTATTTTAAAAAGACAGCTGGGAGCAAATAATTTAGAATAGTTTTAGCAAAAGACAAACATTGTACAGACATTGTGGAGGGAAAGTAAAAGGTGTTTCAGTGTTTCTGCTTCCTCAGGGGGATGTTTTTGTTAAATAGCTATTCAGCCTTTGTTTGAGTAATCGCACATTCTCATATAAAACGCCCGCTTTTCATCCTGTCAAATCCCTAACTGGTAAACAAAGCCCATTAAAGTAGCACAGGAGTAACAGGTTGTGATTTTAGTGTAATATCATCGAGAGTTATGAAACTATTCCTAGGGCTCCTGCAGTTTAGATCTTATGTTTAAAGATTTATGTGTGTGTATGTGTGTGTTTAAGAGAGAGATCTGCTGGGTGTCACTCTTGAAAATCTTCATTAGCTCCACATTTCCACTCCAATTCCAACAAGCAGCTGTGTGAGAATATAAATAAATATACACAGAGAGAGAGAGAAAGAGAGAGAGAAAATTGGGGGGCAGTCTGGCTCTCGGGCCTCATGCTTCCCTTCAGCAGGTAATCTCTTCAGGAACATTTTTTACTCGGAGCAAAAACACATTCTCTCTTTGTCTGCAGGTGTAATAGAAGTTCTTTAGTGCAGCAATTCTTTCTAACCTCTTCAGCTGAAGAAAATCTGATCTTTAAATCTGATGCAGCTCTCTCAACTCTCCACTCATACACGTCTCATAACAGAAACAGCTCACTCAGTGTTACACATTTATGTTGCTGTGTGGTAAACGTAAAGTTCTCTACATATCTTCACATACAGAAAGTTGCAGTATGTGTGTCTGAACTTGCGTTAATGTCCTGTATGCTCCACTTCCACAAAACAGCAAAGATGTATGATTTCAGAAGTCAATAAGAAAATCTATTATTTCAGAAATTTCATTTATGCAGTTTCCTGTATACTACACAGATACTAAAATCACCAGTCATTGGTCACTGTAGATGTGTCCTGCTGTTAGTACACGTGTTCAGAATCACATGCCAGGTCAGTGCTGGTTAGATACAACACAAACTTCCAATAACACAAGTTCAATGAATGTAGAGTTTTATCATTTATTCCACTATTCCTCTATACCTGTGTGTCTCTCTCTGCCTGTCTGTCTCTCTGGCCATGAGCATGTCTCTGATAACTGCTGTCTGATTGGCTCCTCAGGAGTTCCTTGTTGCAAAAGCAATTCTCTGGACATCCAGTGTTAAAGTGGTAATGGGACAGAGACCCATCCATCCTGACCCGTGTGGTTCTGTCCCACGAGCTGGTGGGGCAGTTCTGCTCCCCCACGGCAGCTGTCACAGTGAGTGATGAGGACGAGAGACTTTCCACCCTCCTGGAGAGAGGGAAAATAACATGCGACACCACAGATTTTTTGTACTGCAGCAATTTCTACAGTTTTTGTGGACATGTTAAAACATCTGTGGTTTTTGGCCATGCACCATGATAATACTATGGTATTCAATGAAGTACCATATACATTCCTGACGACGGTAACCATTCAGTGATCCAGTACATGTTAAAGTACACATAACGTGTGCTGCCACCCTGTGGCTACAGTTCATCATTACATTTGTGACCCTCAGTCGTGCACAGACATTTCAAACCAAACATACGAGTTTGTGCTTTAATGTTTCAGTTCAGTGACTGAATGTACCTCACAATAAAGACTGACGATGGAGGCAAACGAGGTCGTGCACTCCGGGTTCAAGAGCACAAACGTGCAGCTCGCCATCAAGTTAAAACCCCTCAGACCGGTCACGTGACCGGAAGTGACCTGTGTACCTTCACCTGTCACGAAACTGTAGCTGGTTTTAACTCGGATCTAACAGACAAGCTGGTAATTAAGCGATTTTAATCTAACTAATATCATATGAATATGAAGCGTTACAGTGTTTTACGGTGGACTTCCATTATAAGTGCATTAGTGATATCAGATTGAGAGGAGTCTGTGGTAAGTGACGTCACAGCGAGCTCAGGCGGAACATTCCAGTTAAGGTGAGCGAGCTTCATCTGTGTGGCGAGACTGACGTCACTCTGACGTCACGTGACTGAGACGTGCGTCAGGTGCTTTTGTCTGGACGTCTACAGTCTGACATTTTCAGTCAGTTCTTCACACATGTATGACTTCTGAAGACTACATCAATGCAGCGGGACAATCATTTCTGCATATGAAGCTGTTGGTTTCTTTCATACATGCAATAGTGAAATCTCATAAATGCTTTAAATCGGTTTCCATGACAGCTTTCAGATTATTAAATTGGATTGCATTTAGGTTGTCCCGAACACAAAACCAGTAAAATTGATACTGAAGACTGACTGTACATGCAGTGAGGAACTGATGTGATTCACAGATTCATGCCGAGACAGAAACATCAGAAGCAGATGTTGTAAAATTATTCAGCGTGTGGCCCTCTCACACATACAGTGACTAAAAGGTGTTTTATTGTATCTCTGTTTAATTCCTCATGAAATGCTCAGTGAAATTCACATCTTTAGTTCAGTGATGTGGCATACAAGTAATTGAGTAGATTTTAAAAAAGATAATAGTACTTTTTATTGTGCATGTGTTCTGCTATAGTGAGGAGCACTTGTTCCAGCAGCCACTACTGAGGCCTTTTCATTAGAATGGAGATTGTGATCAGATCATTAAAAACATGGATCTCAAACTGCAGCCAGAGAGAAACCACTCATCTGAAGTCAAACAATAAATGCTCTAATGTTTAAGTGATAATCTTAAACGAACAAAGAGAAGAATCTTTATCCTGATTTCTCTCTTGCACATTCTCTCAAATAATAAAGTTCATTTCTTTTGTTTGCTTTTCAGTTTTGCTCTTTTTTTTAAAATCATCTTCACATAGCAGAATTCCCCTCAACATCCCTCTCTCCCTCTCTCCCTCTCTTCCTCTCTCCCTCTCTCCCTCTCTCCCTCTCTCCCTCTCTCCCTCTCTCCCTCTCTCTATTTCCCATTCTCTTTTCCTCTCTGTGTTGCTGCCAGCCGAGGGCTTTTAAAGACTCTCTCACTCTCTGTAACACCTGCTTCTACTGATTAGCCCAACCCTCATCAATTAGTGAATAATACAGCACAGCGTGAACCAGGAGAGAGAGAGAGAAAGAAAGAGTGAGTGAGTGAGAGAGAGAGAAGAGAGAGAGAGAGAGAGAGAAAGAGAGAGCGAGTGAGTGAGAGAGAGAGAGAGAGAGAGAGAGAGTGAGTGAGTGAGTGAGAGAGAGAGAGAAAGAGAGAGAAAGAGAGAGCGAGTGAGTGAGTGAGAGAGAGAGAGAGTGAGTGAGTGAGTGAGTGAGAGAGAGAGAGAAAGAGGGAGCGAGTGAGTGAGTGAGAGAGAGAGAGAGTTCTAAAACAATGAAATACAAACAGATCTGTTAAACTAGTGATGTACAGTCACTTGTACAACAGTTCAACTACGGCAACAGTACATTAGTAAAATTGTTGTGCAAGAGCTTTCTGTTTTTCTTCTGAAGTCATGTTTGATTTCTTCTGAAGTCTTTGTGTGAGATCTCATGTCACTGTGAAATCATTACTACAATCAGCAGCTGTGTGGTGTCGTGATCTGGCTGAATCATCTAGAGCGTGTGTTCAGAAGATTATAATGTTTAAAAGTGGTTGAAACGCTCTTTATGTCTGTGGTCTCTCACAGTTTTAAAATCGCTTAAGATTCAAGCATCATCTGGTTTGTTCCAGGCCTAAGTAGTGTTTGTTTATTTGTTTACGATTATGCTAAAATTGCTCATTGTTACTGTAACACACTTACTGTAAAGCAATCCAAATACAGTACCACATGTGTTCTGGTTTCATTTTAGTAATCTAGTGTTTACTGTTTAGGGCTCATGAATGGATATTTATATCACGACACGTGAAAAATTCAGAAGGCCAAAAGACAAAGAGTTTATTCAGTAAAAGTCTGCAGGAGCCGCACCTATAGATTTCAGTGTCCTGAAACACTGGCAGTGTCACATAAGGCAAAGGGTTTATAGATCATATAGATTATACACTTCTGCACCAACAACAGATTTACATTCACCAGTTACTGTATGTGTGATATCATATAGATCTATATATTCAGATAGATATTCTATAGGAACAGGGAGGGACAGAGGTGTTAGCAGTATTTCAGGAAAAAACACGTTTATAAAGCTGATTCAGTACTTACTGAAAAACACCAGCTCAACGCACCACAAGTAAACGTTCTTCTTATCTCTGTATGACATAAATCTACTCTGTGATTTCTAATAAAATAAAATCAAATAAAAATATACTATGCTTATATATAATGTTCATATATATATATAATATATAATATATATAGCTCTTACATAGTATAGTTTGCATTGAATAAATAAAATATGTTCTGTTCTATAGATGTTTAATTATATGTTTTTAAGGATAACATATGACATCAGCGTAGCGTTGGACACACACACACACACACACACATTCTTGTGTTATCTAATAAACATCATTTGACAGGATTAGTGCACAGAAGTTGTCATCATCTCACAGAAATAAACACATTCCCCAACACAGTTTGAGTGAAATAAAGTTTGCACAGAGGCCTGGATTACATCGAAAGTCGTTTTACAAATACATATAAAAATATAGTTCTCTGAATGCCCTTTTTACAATTATAGATAAAGATTTGAATCAGAAAATATCGGTGGAGTTTGCAGTTTTGTGATGGAGTGTGTGTTCTGAAGGGAAGTGACATGTTCTATATGTATTTGTGTGGAACCACTTACAAGTGTTACCATGGAGCCTTTCTTGTAATGAAAGCAATAAGACAAATGAATGGCATCACTCCTAAAATGATGCTTCTTGTGTAGAATAAACATTGGCTATGTTCAGCACAGAATACTAATGTACTGAGTTCTGTACAGTATATACTGTATGAGGCATTCAATTGCATGTTTAATTAAGCAAGTGCCATCTAGTTATCATCCTGTAAAATAAAGAGTTACTTTACATTTGTAATCAAGTTTTGTGTAGGATTTTGGCAGTTTGGCAAATATCAGTTTTATAATTTCACATACTGTACTGCAGAAGTGGTTAAAGTTTAGTGATGTTCTTTATAATAGCCATTGTTTCTCAACAATGTGACATATAGGTTTCGGTTGGCAAACAACTATTATTTTGTGTTGATCTGCTCTGGGTTCGAGATGACTATGGAACTATGTGAAATGAGTCTGTTTCTGATTGAGTGGAGTGGTTTGTGCAGGTAATCAGCAGATATGGAAATCTAAAACCATCAGTACAAGTCTTTGTAAGGTTTTGAGTAGTTAAACATCAGGTAGTCCATGTAGTAGAAGTCATAAGCTCTCTGTCTCTCTGAAGTGTTCAACTGTGAAAAATAATTCTGTGTGATCTGAGTAGAAGTTCTGGCTGCTTTAGGGTTCCCGTCCTTGAACGAGGGAAACGTCAGGTTTTCAGGGGCGCCGATCTTTTGTAAAATGAAATTGGCCTCCTCTGCTAAGTTCTCCACCTTTCCTATGAAGTCATAATGCAGGTGACATGGATTGCACAGCTGATTGGCCGGTTCCCAGTGGATGTCCATTCCCACAGGCCGATGGACGTCCAGCAGGTAATGGATGAACTCCCGAAAGGTAACACCACTTCCTGTCTTTAAAGCCACTTTAGATGCATTCACCCTGTACTTTGAGATGATGGGCTTTCCAAATACAGGATGATAGTAGGAATTTGGGCTTTCAAATTTATCCCTGTATGCAGACACTAGTCTTTCCATGGGCTCTCGGACAAACAGGACTTTGGTGTAGGTCTCTAGACGCTTTGTGATACCCTGCCTGTCAAAGCTGTCCAGTCGTTTCAGGTGGTTGTCGTAATGAACGGCCATGTGGTTGATTTTATGTGTGGAGTTGGCTACTCCAGCCAGCACCATTAGAACCCTTTTCCAGTTAGAGCAGCCGGCTTTGGGCACCTCACAGTAGAGCAGCTTATGTCTGTCCTCCACGTAAATCCTGGAGACGTGGTGAGGCGTTATTGTCCTGGAGATGTTACTGCGATATTTTGCACAGACCTCCCTTATGATCCTCTGACGAGACTCTTGAATCTCAGTCAACCCCTGAAAGCGCTCCGCTGCAGCGTATGATGCAGATGAGTTTGTCCCTGCTTGTACCACCGGGCTGGTCTTTAAAAGTTTCCGGTGGCGTTTGGTGACCCGCTGTGAGCCCGGGTCGTGCTCTCGGGACCCTGGGGTGGCTACTTTCCACTGGAAGTCTGGCAACTGCATTGGTGAGATGGGGTCAACGTCACCCTCTTCAGGCCGCTGGGCAGTTCTGTAACTGAACTGAGCACATTGCTCCTGTCAGAGACAGAAATATATTAATAACAGCAATATTATAGATGTGTAGGTAAAATGTGTAGATTGTTTAACTCACTCTCAGCGAGCTGGTGTTTTGTCTTGCCTCACACCACACACTAATGTAAGTGTATCTCTGTAAGTGTATCTGTTTTGTACAAGCTAAGAGAACCGACTGACTTTTTGGCGTTTACGTAAGTCGATCACCAGATGTCGCCAGTATTCAGTCTCACTCCGGGTGCTGGACTCTATTTATCATTACTCACATAAGATTTTCGCTTAATTCTCTGCGTCACCTGATTTCAGAGAGACGTCGCCTGTGGCAGATATCACTTGAACTTTTCATGTGAATTCATTAAAGTCAGTGAATTGAATAATCATTAATCCAGCATAACGAGGTGATTAGTTTATGAGTCAGGGCTCATTTGATTAGTGACGGCAGGTTACAGCCCGGAAATCTGCCCCTACCCCTGGGGCAACATGAGGGCAACAGAGAGGAGAGAGTAAACTGCACATCATGACAGACGTCTACAGTGTCTTGAATTTTTTCATCTTGAAAGTTGACCGTGTTGACTATGATATCAATATACCTGAGTTACTGTAGTTACTGTTATTACCCATACTGCACACCTCAGATCAGGCAGCAGTCTGCTCGTCTCTGCACGCTCAGATTATTGCCTGCCTGATGATAAAAGGGGTGAAAAATCCCTTGTGGTGTAAGAAAAGGTGTGAAAGATGTTCAGACTTCCAGCCAAAACATCACAGAGACACGAGAGGTCTTATAAGACTGTGTGTAGAGCCCAATGGCCTTATTCAGCAAACACACAGACTGAATATCTGTGTAACTCATACAACCATTTGAACATGAATCACTTCACAACAACTTACATATGATGGATATTAATTCTGCTTGTAGTGACCGTAACTATGGTGTTTTGGCAGAAACTGTGGTTACCATGGTAAACATTTGTAATGAATCACAGTGCAGGCAGTGACGCACACACTTTGTCTCACCTTTCTTGAGTGAGAGGTGCTTCTGAGCTCCACACCTAACAGAGACAGAGGAGAGAGAGACAGATTAGCATGTCATGTTAAGACAGAAGGAGGACAGCAGGTGTTTTCCTCCGGGGTGTGAAGGCACTGGTTTATTTGTTATTCTGTGTGTCAGCTGCACATCTCTGCTTTTTAGCATCCTACACCTGCTGTGTTTTGATAAAAGTAAAGATGGTGTGTTAAATACAGTGTGTGATTTTTGCACCACAGAATTAGAAGTGTGTGGAAGTGATACCTGTTTTCAGATAGGTTTCTATCTGACATTGGCTTGTCAAACAGATAATCCCGCCCCCAAACCCACAGCATTCTGGGAGATGGTGTTGTTTGAACATTAATAATTACACATATATTTAAACTGTTAACTGTCTCATGACAGCTGCATGCTGGTCCTACATTCTGCTGTGCTTCATCTACGTACATGAATGTTTCCTGCTCCACTGTGTGTGTGTGTGTGTGTGTGTGTGTGTGTGTGTGTCACTACGTGTACAGATATAACACACACTGCATCAAACACATTCTGTTAAAACAATCTGTGTCATTTATTCAGTAATTACATATTGAAAGAGTCACTAAAGCCCTTCATTAACTAATTACAGCTTCTGTCAATTGTCTTTGCCATGTGACTGATTCAAACACATAAGACACACACACACACACACACACACACACTCTACTGAGTATACACGCATCATTACAACCTGCTCCTGGCAGAAGGTTATTTAACATTTAAAAAGATTGTAGTTTTGCTCCCCCAGGATCTTACCTTGTTGAAAATCTTGGAGGTGTAATATTTTAATTTCATAATATTCTGCCCTAACTGAATGGACAGAGAGAGAATTTCTGCTCAACTGCTGTATTGATGACTGGAGATGTGAGTGTACTGTAAATTTATTCTCCTAAATTCTCCTAAATAACCCCACCAACACACACACACACACAGTAGTTAACCCCAGACAGATTAAGCTGGTGTCCAGGTTAGTCACACAGAACTACAAATGAGGTCTGGTCTCATGTTTTAATAAAGTGTGCTAACTCTTTTCAGTGTGTGTGTGTGTGAGAACAGGTGGTGAGCCTGGCCTGTGGGCTGATGTGACATGGCCTGACTGCATGTGTGAGTGTATTTGTGAGTGTGTGTGTTTTTGAGAGTGTATGTATGTGTGAGTGTGTATGAGTTGGTTTGTGCAAGTGTGTGTGTGTGATGTCCCACTAGAATGGCAGAAGCTTAAATCTGCTTAATTGTTAGGATCAGTCAGCAGTCGCTGTGAAGGAAACAGTTTGATTAACATACTTGTTAAAAAAGTATGTTAAGAAAACCGTAAACATGCAGAAAGGTTTGTGTGACAGACACACAATCCCAACACACATTTAACAGCAGAAATGACATTATCTCAGGTGTGTTACAGTATTAAAACACACACAGTTCTGTAGGAGAGGACAGATGCTAATCACACAGACACACACTTGCTGTGTCTCTTTAGGAAACAGTGTCAGTATAGATTACTGGAGCAGGTCAGGTGTGTAATTGAAATATCAGACATGTAATTGTCTCCTGCTAAACGTGTGTGTGTAAGTGTAAAGACAATATGGACATAAATAAGTAAATTACATCTGCCTAAAATCATTCAGAGCAGTGTCGGTTTGACTAATCATGTCATTAAATGCACATGTTGCAGTCTGCTGAAATCAGATGTTACTTCTATTGATTTTGAGTTTAGCAGTGGAAATATTTTAGATTCACTGCCACTATAGGGTTATATTGAACACTATAGTGTTCAATCTAAATGAATTACATTTATATCATCACTCAATCAATCAGAGTTGTTCCTCAAACACACAGGCACTCTGCTGTATGTTAAGTAATGAGATCTGAGTGATGGCTGTTGAGACCTTGTGCTTGTTTTGAACAGCGTCTCTGTTGCTGCTGCTGTGAAGACATCACACCTGTTCACTCCTGGTGTTTCTGTGAAGAAAGACTTCAGTGTTTAACTGTGTAAAATGTTATTGTGTGCACAAAAATCCCAGTTTACAAATGTGTAATTAATGTGGTGAAAATTAGAAGTAGCCTATTGGAAAAATGGTGCATAACTATACAAATATTACCACAAAATTCTTTCAAACTAAGAGACACATTTTGGTAAGATGATTTAAATGGTAATATAATACATTTCGCTTCCTGTGGGAGTGAAGGTTTGTGAACTCCACATTCGAGAGCATGAGTGCACAACACATCTGTTTGTTTGTGTGTTATATTGTTAGTGAAGCTACACTTCAGCTGTATGTCGTGACTGTGTATTTCTAGAAGCAGAGCTCTGTAAACAAATGTTACTGTCAGGTGTAAAGCACAAACGAAATAAATGACAGCACAGAAGAGCTGGTAATTGGAAGGCAGTTGATTAAAATGCAGAAGAGTTCTTGACCCCTCATGCGCATGCTGCCACAGTAGACGTGATCTTAAGAGACTCTTGTGACTGAAGGGCAGATATTAGATTTGAGCATGATGCTCATGCATGTTATGTTAATGCAGTTAAATTCAAGAACATAAGGTGATCCTGTTCCTAAAGCATGACAAAACTAAATGCTTACATTGTCTAAAGAAAATGTGAGCTGTTTGTGGTTTTTAGGGCATTGCTAAGGTGTTCGAATTGTTATTTAACATGACTAATCAGAGAGTTCTGATTAAATCTCTGTTCAGTCAGGAGACATCAGGCACTAAACAGCCAAACAAAGACCTGAACACTGACCAAGCTACTGCTCTTCTTCTCATGATACAAAGAGAGTTCTGGAACAAAAGCAAAGCTTCTTATCGGACCAACACCAGCTGAGCCTGAGGGTTTCTCTCTCTCTCGTAGTGCTGTTGAGGACAGGAGAGGCTGCGGGTTGTTTCACAAACTCTTTAGAGCATGTGCTGTTGTGTCAAACTTCTTGAAGGTAGAGAAGGTTAGCTGAAACCAGCGTTGTGGAGAACTAACCAACAGTAGCAACCTACTGGATTACCTGCATTATTTAGTAGCTCAGATGTTTTCAGAATTGTATTGCTTTTCCACTAACAAGCTACTTTCTCCAACAAGCAGCAGTGAAGCATAACCCTACAGTTTTTATGGACATTTTTATGTTTCATATGCAGCTCTACAGCCAAGCGAGATGAGATTCAAACAGAGTTTTTAATAATTAGTATGTCTAATAAAGTCTGATAAAATTTGCCTATAAAATTTGCATTCAGCTTATTATTTCAGTCGACTGTTATCTTTCCAATATGAGTTCTGATCTCACATCATTTTGGTGTGGCCGATTCAATTCAAATTGCTTGTTGTGTATTGAAAGAGCCAACTCTCACAGCTCAAGTGTGTCATTTATGTGGCAATACAGACAGTGTCTTTAAATGGGTTCCCTGAACACTCCCCATCTGCCGTTGTTTAGCTGAACAGATAGTGCCGCCCCACACTCATTACTGAGCTCAAAACACTCAAAGTTCAGCAGAGAACTTCAGGAGAACAGCGTACAAATGGCTTACATACAGTGTTATCTGCCCTTATTAAACTGTATAAGAGAAATTATCTTAACAGTAAACATGACACCTTTAAAGAACATTAATGGAATGTTTATGCAGGTGCTCTTCACGTGTGTCGGGCATGTTTAAGGATTTCTGGGCATTTCCTCTGGATGTGAGCTAATGAGAGTGACGGACCAGAGACACGGGGTCTCAGAACAAAGCTCTCAGCTGCCAGGTGACAGTCTCTGAATCTCAGAGACTGATTCACACAAGTGCTGAAAATATAAAAACACAAAAATATGACAGCCTTATAAAGATAGCACAACACTGACCTACAGCCAGAGCTGTGACAGTGTGTTTGATCAATAGTGACTGAGAGCCTGCTAGCCATGACCACACACAGACACACACAAACAGTCTCGCTGTCTGAAACTCTCTGATCACTTAGAGCCGTGTAACCTTTAGAATAAATCACACCCTCACTTTCTATCATGTTTATTGCTCTAAACCAGAGTAAGCTACCTCACTCTCTACTGCCTACACATACAGCTATCTTCAAAGACAGGAGAATGGAGATGGAAGCTCAGTGGCTGATATTGAATATTCTACTGTGACTATACAACATGTCACACAAACAGCAGTCTTCACAAATCCAGCAGTCTGATGTTAGGGGCTCTGAGTGTCTGTCATCTTTTTCCTCAGACTGCCTGTTGTATTTCTCCATGTTCTGTTTTCAGACGAGCAGGTCTTTGAATGATGAGAGATGCTGACTTCCCTGCAGGTCTGGATGAGGCAGACAGAGCTGCGTCCCTTCAGCTGCATGAGGATGCAGCTGAAGTGGACGAACTGAATAAAGGAGACCCTGGAATATGATATGTTCTACACAAGCCTCAGATGTTACAATGAGAGGTTTCCCATGGCAACAGGCATGCTGTCAGACTCTGATATGTGCTGTTCCACAGACACAGAAAGTGACAGAGAGTGAAACAGGGAATCACTATTGACAAGAGAGAAACAAACTGCAGGCAGAAGTGACATTCTAACAGTTTAGTAACAGTTTAATATTATGTTATGAGAACTTATAAAGGTTCAGTTGATAGTCAGATGTGATGGGATCTACACACACTTTTTATTCTCTACTTAGAGAAACATTTATATGGAACACTTCCTCCAAAAATATAAATTCTGTTAATGTTTTCTCACCCTTATTTTGTTCTAGACCCGTATGACTTCAGATCGTGTGTGTGTAATATTGAGGACAAACCAATTTATCAATCAGAAAATACTGTAATATAACAGCTTGTGTGATTCCCTGAACCTTATACAGTCAAACATGCTTCAACTTCTAGACATTTAGAAAACAAACCTGCAACTAAAGAACTTAAGAACTGATTCTGTTAAAACCCTGAAGTTTAAGGTTGTGAGTGTGTGGCAAACCACTAAACACACACAAACTCAGTGATACGTGAGTGGTTACAGAGCCCTTGGGAGGCTAAGTGAATGAAAGAGAAAGACACATACATCCAGCGCTCAGGTACACACACACACACACACACACACACACACATTTTCTTGCAGACATGAGGGTCCATATAAAGTAGAGCTGGGCTCCAGAGAACAAGTGTGTGTGTGTGTGTGTGTGTGTTGTGTACCTGAGCGCTGGATGTATGTGTCTCTCCCTTTCTCAATCTGACGTTCACCTCAGGGCTATTGCCCTCCGGCCATCTGTCCACATGACCTTCTTTTGAAGCACAAAGGAGCACGATCACACACTTACATATCTGGTTTATGTGACTCTGCATAGACGTAATGATTTTATACTGAGATCAAATTTTCTGTCCACTTCTCCTAACCTCACCCCTAAACCCATTATTTATTTTGAAAAATAACACAGTTTAGTATGTTTTTTTAAGCCATTTGGTTTATAAAGACACAAAACGTGTCCCTTTAAACCACGTTTATGTTGTTATACACATATCATTATACACTGTTTTCCTCATAAACCACATATGCCAGTACACACACATAAACACACATTTACTTATCTGTCTAAATGGGGACATTCCATAGACTTGTATTGTTTTTATACACAGCTAGTTATAAACACTCTAACCCTAACAGTGAACTTTCTTCATTTTAACAACCAAAAAACAGTTTATTTACTATATTTTATAGTGTTTTTACAAAATTGAGGTTTTCTTTAAGGTCAGGTTTTGCTGACCTTTAGGTACCCATTTTTCCCCAATATATGATTAAGTCCCCCCACACACTTGTTTATTCTAACATTAGATTTGATTCAGTTTTGTTGGCTTTGTGCAGAGATGAAAACAGACACATCCAACCAACGCATCCAACCAAGTGGCAACAGCTACAGTAAATATTAATGAGTGATTAATTGAGAGGTTTAAAGTAGCAGTGTGTACAGAAGATGAATGAGGTGGAAATTTCATTATTACAATGCAAATGACAACACAAAGTGTTAAAGAGTCAGGCCTTGATGATGAGATCACTGCATGACTTGTTTCAGGGCTTTACAGGGTGTGTGTGTGTGTGTGTGTGTGTGGATTAACACTCTCAGTCTGCTGTCAGTTGTAGAACGTTTACTGTATTTCAATCCTCTGATATGAGTGTTCTCACGGTAATTATACATAACATTAAATAATCTATTGGTAAAGCTCTTTCTGTCATTCTGAGCTAAACTGAATTTATTTACATCCCACACAATCAAACTCTCTCAGCACACCAAAGGCCATAAATATATTCTCTATGTATTATGTCTCTCTCTGTCTCTCTCACCTGTACTCTGAATATCTGTGCTGCCTCTCCAAAGGCCACAGCAGCTTTGCTAAAGGTCAAGCAAGCTGTCAAAGAAGTGATTGATGAGCTTTGATGTGAAGGTGTGAGAGAGATAATGGTGGTGAAAACCTGTTCAGTCCCACATATTTAACTTGTCACTGTAGATTCTTCAGCCCCTGCACTGAGATCTGAAGATGCTGGAGGATTTGTGCTGGATTTCTGATCACACAATTGTGAGATCAGTGGATCTGGCTAAAGCCATCTTCTGATTGTAGCTGGTTCTAAGAAACCTGATAACCAGGCTGGTCCAAGCTCAACCAAAAACAATTGTTGCTCACAGGAATAAGAGCTTTATAGACATTTAGTCCGTTTGATTCATATCAGCTTTTAGCCTGTGTGTATTAGCTTAGAGGCTAGTGTAAACACTTTTGTCAACTCAATTCAGTGTGATTACTCTGTCTTGTTTTTAGTCTAATTTGTAGTTTGTACAACACAAATAATTTTGGGCTGTTAAAGTGGCCTTGCTGAAACAGGATTTCCAGTTCCCATCATGCTTTGCATAGGACTGGAGAGTGTTGTTTCCGTTGGGCTAATTATTAGAGCTTTATGCATCGGAGAACAAGTCCATATATCTGAAAAAGGTCTTGAAAATTGTTTTGACATGTCTAAATGTAGTTGGGTTATGTTCATTTATGCTAAAAAAACTTGCACTAACTAAAATTTTCTTCTGTTGAAAACATAATAAAGGAGTAACTGTGAAATCTCATTCGTGCGTGGTGTGTGTAACAGCATTCACGAGCCGGCCTGCTTCCAACACTCTGTGCGGCACGTTTGAGAATTCTGGTGGCGAGGCTCTCAGGTCGGGAAAGCTGTGGAGTTGTCGTTTGATGCTGAATTATATTCATAATTGGTAATCAGAGTCTCTGGATATATTTCCTGTGTTTGTGAGGATTTTTTGACTGACTAATGAAGAGAGGGGTGTGATGTCAATGTTTCAGACGTGTTCTGAACCCGGTCCGTTCTGTCTGGATCTTCTGTGTGTGTGTGTGTGTGTGTGTGTGTGTGTATATATATATATATATATATATATATATATATATATATATATATACGTGTATATATATATATGTATATAGTTGTACAGCTCTGTTTCTGTTCTGTTATGTCTTAATTATGTTTACTTTTCTGGACTTACACTTAAAAATAAAGATGCTAAAGGATTCCATAGAAGAACCATCTTTGGCTGTATGGTTTCATAAAGAACTTGTAACACCTGTATAGCCATTTTGTTCTTTGAAGTGAAAAAAGGTTCTTTAAAGTATATAAAGGTAAGAAAGAACTGTTTTTTTTAAGCACCTTTAACTAAAAGGTTATTTGGAGATCCAAAAATCTTTGACTCAAAAATAATGGAGCACGGCACGTACAATATATAGTCATTCTGTTGCAGTAACTCTAAAATGCTTTTTGTGTTTGTCGTGTGAGAGAAAATGAGAGCTAGAAATGGCCAACACATCTATTCCAGCTGAAACAACACGAGTGAACATCTGCAGCACAATTATGATGTCAGAACTGAGAAATAAGTAGTCATTTCCCAAGATAATCTGAAGGAACATGTTTAGTGCTAAACATTAGCATCAGTTATTATGATGTCTCCAGTGTGAGTGCTCCTGTGTCACTCAGTTCATGAAGGCTTTGTGATTACATGTTAACAGGGGAGTGCAGAGGCCTGACCTGATGGCTTCTGCATCAATCCACACTTCTCTGAGGATGACTGCAGCACAACGAACTTCATCATCTCATTTCAGAGGAGCAGAGTGAATGAGAAGGTAATCACTGGAGAAAAGATTCAATATTTCATCAAAAATACTTCATGCACTCTTGGCTTGTGTTTTTAACTCACAGCTCAGACACAAATCTTCACTCAGCTGTAACTAGCTTGCATTGATAATGAAGCATTTAATTAATGTTCTAAATATTTCTGCACACACAGAGGAAAACAAAATGCATCAATTGCAAATGCAAATCCTTCAATATGAGAACAGTGTTCAATTTCACAGACAAACAAAAATATACGCTCAGACTTATTTTGGTAAAACACACTCAAAAAACACAAAGTTAAAAGCCTCCACAAACATAATGTGCTGTTCAGAGAAATGGAATGACAAGTTTTTTGGTTCTACAGTTCCCACTCTGCATCTGCTGTTCTGATGTAAGATTACTGTGTCTTCTCATCAGACTGAACCATTCCTGAATAAACAATCATTAGCACTCACTACATCTGATTATAAGAGCACATCTCCATGAAATTACAGCCATCGGAGAAACCCTCTGTGATTTCCCATCATCTGAGAAGTGTTGGGCTGTGACAGGTTGCCACCATGACACACTATTTAACACTTTCGATAATCTGCACCCTCCATCTCCTCCACTGTGTTATCAGTTGCAGCGTTGCATTAGTCACAGGTGAACAGGGATGCCTTGGTTCAAGCGCAGTAAATGACATGCATCAGATTACAACAGCCGCAGGACTAAATGACCTGCATTAGTAACAGCAAAGAGCAAATCAATCAGGCTGAGTCTTATAATCAATAAATAAAGCAGCTGTGCTCTCATTACTGACGGTTCTGTGGAAAAATACAGCCCAACAGAGCCCAACCGTTTCCCCCCTTTAGGAACCTTGATTTTCCAGTAAAGAAGGGAAAAAAGTTTGTCATGACAATATTTTCACACTGTAAAAACATCTTAATGGTCTTCAAAATATGCTTTGATTTCTTTAATAATTTTTATCTTTTGATTTTGGGGAGAAATCAAACTTGTTTGAGATTGTCATTCATTTTGCTTCGTTAGCTTAAATTGAATTCAAACATTCTTCAGTCTTCAGCTCTTTCTGTCAGATGGTATTTTAATAAATACTTAAATGATACATGTTTAATAATGTACTGAACAATTATTTATGAAGTTTCTCCTGATATAGCAACTTCTAATTAACGTTAATAATATTATTATTAATTCATTCTGTTTTTTAAATGTACTAGTTATTATGGGTTCTCGTACCCTGAGTTCTGTGTTTATCTCACATGTTTATGTGCTATATGTTCCTGGCCAGCATCACACGTAACTTCATGACATTTAAAGGAACAAATGAGAAAGTCTCCTCATGTCGCCACTCTCCTGAACATCAATGAATAATTCTCAGAATGCATGAATGAATATGGAGACCTACAGAAAAACACAGCACCCTCCCTTTATTACAAATGTCCAAGATAATATTTTACTCTTATTAAAATCTCACAGCTTCATGGTCTCTGCCTCTTGCTTCACCCCAGGAGAGTTTTAATATCCTTATAATTTAATATCCCGTGCAGGTTCATGTGGATCTACTGCCGAGCTTATGAAAATACTCCCTCAGTGTGCTCTGTGTGCTCACAGGAAATTCTTCTTCTCATTAGTGTAAATGTTGCATGAATTATTTGTCTGTCCCCACCCATGGCTCTTTTAAAGAATCAGTCTGTGTTGTAAAATTCTCTGGGAAACGTCGACAGATATTACATTTGCATCCGTAAATAGTGTTTTAATTTGGCTTTTGAATGTTAGACAGTTCACTGGAAAGAAATGGAAGCCATTATTGCCTGTTTTGTCCAAACCAAAATTTACTTTCAGCCTCAGTGCCCAAGACCCTGACAGAATGATCCAGGTGAAATTCACCAGCTGTAATCTGATTGGCTGATCTTGTGTGCTGGTTTGACTGGATATTGGGTAAGCTGATACAGTGAATGCTTTCTAAAGAACAACTAGTTGCAAGTAAACTAAAAACCTAGCAGACCATCATATTCTGCTTTGTTTTTGAGTTTTAAGTAATAATTATGTGAAATGATCTGTATTTATTACTTTTAGGTGAACCTCAGAACTAGCTTTTCAGTTGACATGAGTGTGTGGTTCTTTAGGGGACACCAGAGTTTAAAAAGCAGCATCTACACCATCCACCTGCTCTGACCTCAGACAGCCTTGAGTCTGTACCAAGAGTTCCCGTTTAAAAAAAGCCCTTAGAAAGATGTTTAGCTTTTATTCAAAAGCCTGCAGACAGAAGTCCCTGACCTCAGGTGCCAGTTTGACAGTCAGGAGAACAGAAAGTTATGCTGATGGCACAGGCCAACGTCCTTCAGCTGATTACAGACAGAATGTTTACTTAAATACACAGAGACCTGCCTGGACAACACATCAGTATTCATACAGGACAGACAAACAGTGTCCCTTGAGTCCAGAATGAGACAGATGCCAACAACAACAAGGACATGAAAGCAGAGCCAGATAAACTCTGAAAGAGGGACTTGAGGGACTTTAACAGCCAGTTAAAGTCCCTCAAGAGCAATTTCCTTCACATTAACTAGTAAAGACCCTTTTAAATTGTTGTCATTTTTCTCAGAATAAATCTTGAGTGTATTAACAATGTTTTGGATAATCCTTTCCAAGTTCCAAAATCTGTTGGCAAGATCTTAGAAAAGCTGAGTTATAACAGAAGCCCAAAATAATATGGTAATATCTATTTGACTGTTGGTTAACATTATTGTAGACAAAGCAAATTATTGAATTGTGATGAAATGTTACTTAAACATTTTCTCCTTATAATCACACAAACTGACGGATTGTGTCCAACAAGAAATAAATGTTTTAAAAAGTAAAATCTATTTTGATATCATGTCTAAGTTGTAAGAAAAGTGGATTTAAATAACATCCATTTAAAAGCAGAACACCAGAGACACAGAACACAGTCCAGAGTGTGTGTGTTCTTCATTAGCATTAGTAGAGAGCATCTACTTTATCCCAGATCCGCTGACTGCACTGATTCTGTGGCACCTGTTTGAAAAGCATCTACCTTCATCAGTAATCACTGCTCATGTGTCTGAAGACGCGTGTTGTTCATGAGCAGCGGCGAGTGACAGCAAAACGAGTCGTCGGTAAATGATCCGGCAGCTGTGATTGGCTGATATCTGAGGGATCCTGTGTGTTTGGCAGGAGAATTTTCCCTCATCACCACCTGAATCCTACAGATGACATCTTTATCTTTTTTACGTGTATGAGAAGGAAATGAAATGCTCCGTTCCAGGACTGGCAGCTGCACAGATTTGAGTCCTTAGGGGACATGAAGCATGTGTAATGGCATACAGGCTGGTCTGCCATGCTAATGAAACACATAACTTAGCATCTGTTTCATGACTGGATTAGAATGAGGAACTGTTGTCTGAAATTAGACAGGAAATGACCTGTGTTGTTATGTGTGTGTGGATGCATGCATGTTCAGTGTTCACTCAAAAGGTTTTATCGTAGGACATAACATTTTTTCGTATGGTTCATAAAAGGAATCTCATGTATAAATGTCCAGGTAGTATTTCACCACAAAATCTAGAACTTTTTTATGCTTATTTTATGAGATTTCTTACATTGTAACATTGAATGATGGGGCGCTATATAATTAATAAAATTATAATGAAAATTAGGACATTATCTTGCAAAAGTTTTTTTTAATTAATTAATGGAATTGCTGTACTGTACTGTCCTGTTACGCAAACACAGAGATCAGTTTCTTATCAGTTCACCAGAAAACAAAGCAGTGTTTGTGTCATATCATTTTTATTGTTATTATTTGTCCAGTTATTTTGATTGTTATTATTTGTTATGTGTGAGCCCTACAATTCAACAGAATGTTTGTGACCTTTGAGCCTTTAAAATGTTTTATGCTCAGTGTTAATGCTGCATGTTCTCATGTCAGATCTTTCTCACTTGTCCACTTTCTTCCTTACTGTTGTGACACCTTCTGTTCATAAGAGCGTTGGGTTTTGCTCTTTGTGTTATGGAAGTATGGGAGCCTCCTCTCTCTCCCTCTCCCTCCCTCTCTCCCTCTCTCTCTCTCTCTCTGTTCTGGATAGGCTCCAGTCATAAGCTGGTAACTGATACGCAGCTCTCTGTATTTCCCCTGAGATCATGTGTGGTCCCTCACTGCATTAACACAGAATCACAGGCTGCTGCTTTATTTCCCATCTCTGTTTTATTCATGACCATTCACTTTCACGTCAGTCGGCTGAAGACAGTGACATGCCATCATACAGAATTAATCTGCTTCAATAAACATCTGTTATTCTCATGCACTGAATGAGAAATACAGCTGGAGAGCTGCAGATAAATCAACAGATTCCAGGAGAAAATAAGAAGTTATGGAGAAGTTCCTCTGATCTGACCTGGTTTGGGCCACACAGGTCATCTGTTAATTTAGTCCACTTCTCAGGAGGCACAGAACTACTGCAGTTATGAAGGCAAAACTTTGCTCTTGCTAAAAATAACCACCTTTACCAACCCGCTTGCTTTGTGGGTCACTGTCTGGCTGATATTGATCATTTTAAATTACTCCTGCACTCCTCATGCACAGCCTTCCGTCTCTCTCTCTCTCTCTCTCTCTCTCTCTCTCTCTCTTTGTAGTAGGTAGTGAGGTGGGATATTGGTACATCACCAGGACAGTCTGTGATGCATAAATGTCTTCTCTATTGATTCATCTGCCTGTCAGGAGAGGATTTGAGCTGAATTTGTTCCGAGTTTGTTCTGTCTCTGTGAGGGCGTCCCCTCTGGACCCCCCAACCCCCGCTGCTGTTCTGGAACATTTTTAATAATCTTGTTTATAGACCTCAGTCTCAGGGTCAATAATATTTCCATTATAATGCAGTGTTGGGGATATGTGTGTGATAATCCCACATTCATTTTGTTGTGTTTTGATAATGAAAAGATGTGCTTAAGATTTTATGGGCTTCCCAATATCTCATGTCTGAAATCTACGTCTGTTTATAGGGCAAGAGGACCCAACTGAGACCAGCTGATGTCTGAACAGGTACAAGGTTATATTAAGTACTAATGAGTTGTATTTGTCTGTGCAGTATCTTCCATAACGATGCTGGCATGTTGTGGGTGGTTGCTGAGTTAAATAGTGTAGGTGCCCAGCTAACAATTTTAGATTGCAGGAACATTTTCCTATTGTTTCCTTTAAGTAAAAACTTGTTCAAAATGTTATTTTGAATGTTATTCAAACATTTTTTAATTCTGTAACATTTTTAAAAAGTTACACTAACAACTTTGTTTTTTCAACAACTTTCTTTTGGCATGATATATAACATTTAAAAAGTGTTCTACTAACATACTGCAAGCCAACATTCTAAGAATGTTCCCTGTTAGCTGGGTGGTTGCTTGCTGGCCCAGATCAAAACCTCAGAACATCAGCCTCTGGTTTCTGAATATGCAAATGCAAACGTGCTGAGTGATGCAGAGCGATGCATTGCAAGCACGCGGTTCTGTTTGCTCAGCAAGATTGTCTTCATACTGTTGCTGAAAGAAAACTGATCAAAGAAGACAGTTCATGCCTGTATCCTCTCTAGCGCCCCCTGCTGCACTGCTAAGTGTAACACATGCTTGTGTTGAGCTACTGTATAAACTGCAGTCTGGCATATTTTGTAATGCAACAATGCACAAAATCAGCTTCAAGCCCTAGTCTACAGTACAATGTTTTGAGCTGTAGTTTGCATGACTTCTGTTTTAATCCTGCACACAATTCACATCAGCGCATTCAAACAATAAACAAGATTACAGTGGAACAGAAGCGGATGGAGATAACAGGACTGGACAGCTCACACATAAATAAAGAATGAGTGGTTCTTGAATTTCAGCTCAAGTACACACCAGCTAATGCTTTAGCAGAACAGAGCCATGAGAGCAGAGGAAGAGAGCTTCTGGAAGACAGCAGTACAGTCAGAAGCTCACATTAAATGTGTACAGAGAAAATTTTTTTGTCTTGCAGTTTATTTTTAAATGAGGAAATCATTTTAAGAGAAACATCTGTGTGTAGCTTGTCCTGCACTGTTTGCTGCACACAGACCCAAGAACAGAACAGCATAGAGATTTGGTGGTGGGCTGGTAATCAAAAACCTAGCAACCACCTTGGAACACCTTGACAACCATTTAGCAACACCCTGGCAAATACCCAGAAGGCACTAACATTAGACAGGCAAGGCTGACACATTCCACTTGAGACTGCAGCCCGAGTGAGATTTAATGAGGAGGGACTTCCCCTTTGAAGATGAAGCTCTGGTTAGGGGCTTCTGGCTTTCTGTTGTACGTGGGGCTGTATTTTTTACTAAGAGGGCAAAACTTCAAGTAATCCACTTTAAGCTGAGCTCTGCAGTTAATATTTCTTTAAGCACAATTGTTCTCTTCATGCAAATGCTTGTAAAGAAGAGCATTACTATGCAGATTTGATTCACTTGCAAATGTTGTTTAACAATGAAGCCTCAAAGTCATTTTACCTTTTGTAGAAACAAAGAAGCTTTTTGAAAACCAGAAGCTAAAGTTTCACTCTAGTTTTATGATTTTCAATTGATCGCTTATAAATTAACCCTAGAAAGATAAAAGTCATATGTGTTTGTAATGTCATAAGGGTGAGTGAATGACAACAGAAATGAATTTTAGGGTGCACTAACGCTTTAGATGTTAAAAAAACGGTCGTGTTTATGAGAAAGGGCTTCTGACACACAGATGAGGGTGTGTGACTTGTCACATGAGGATGAGTGTCAGAAAAAGGTCAGTTTAGTTTTATTTTCTCATGCAGTGTTTGTCTTTGGTTTTCTACAGGGACATTTGTTTCAGATAAGCTGAGCACAAGCACATTGGTGAATAACACACACACGTTCCCCACAGCACAGATCAATTATGGATCGGCAAAACCTCGTAGAGGACAGACACGTCAGCCCCTCCCACCCAGAGCACTGCAGGGTTGCCATATGTTCTCTGCACAAATTCAGTTATTTCTCATGACCTGTATGTGTAAGATCTGGCCACACTCCAACAGCATGAAGTCACCAGGATTATGATATCCCATCAGGATTTACAAGCCTTCTGAACATGATCTGGGGGGCACTAGCCATTTAGGGTGGGACATGCTATCAGTGGCCACACCAACACTGCAGCTAAACCGGATGTCACTTCACTTTGTGGGTTTTTAATTTATACAGACGGACTGTTGAAGCAACAGACTTCGCAAACAGATCTATGATTTTTGGAAGAATAGCATGGAAATAAAGTTTGGAACATGAAGGAGTTGACAAAAGCTGAGTCACATGGCAGAATAATTAAGCTGAGGAGCTTATTCTGTGTGAGGGAAGCATGTTTGTGTGTTAAAAATATCTTCTGATAATCCATTTCTTTGAGTTCTGTGGAGCACGATGACCACACTGAGTGTAGAGTGTCTCTGGAAACTCATGATTCACACAGTGAGTCATTCAGCACTAACCAGATGACCAATTTAGCTGCACAAACTCAGTGAGATCTTGCGATATGCGTCGCCTTTCCCTGCATTAGAATTCAGAGCTGGAGATGGTGTTGATGAGGGGTTCTCAGCTGTGCAGGGTTCAGGGCTCGACTCTCTATGTGGGCTGCTCGTCTTTGCTGCTTGTACATAAAGACAAAAGATTCTCTTCATTTAAGCATTAAGGGGGTGAAGTCAAGTTTTCTCTCATTTTGGAGCAGATGACCAGGGTGTTAGATGGCTGTGAGGAAAAGAGTGAGGTGTTCAGACCTGACCAGATCTGCTCCAAGCGCTCAGTGAACACAGTTTGGTGAAGGAATCAGAGCAGCTCTAGTGCAAGAAACAAACTTCAACAACCCACAACACGAGCTCAGTGGTAGTTCAGCACAAATGATTACTGCTGAGTAAAAAAGAGTTTTAACAAGTTTCCTGAAAACTTTCATTAGCACAGAGCCACGGTCTCAGATCCACAGACCTATAGCTGTGACCTTCTTCACTTCTGGTTCCTTCAGGGAATGCAGCTGTAGTTCAGTACTGAACAGTTCTACTGCTCAAACAAGATATACCAGTCAGAACTGCATAGCATTGCCATAGCAACCATCCAGAACACCCTAGCAACAGCTGAAAACACCCACAGCACTGTGGCAGTGAGTACACATTCCTGAAAAACATATAATGATGTGTTTTATGTGTGGCAGGTTCAGAGGGATGTGTCATCTTTTCTCCTGGGTGTGTTTCTCCAGTGTCCTCCTCTGTACTCTGGATCTGAGGGGCTTTATTTAGCGTGCTGTGAGGTTTGCATTACTGAACCACAGGTAATCTGATCTGTGAGGACCCGTATCTGTGCCTCTTCAGTGTGCACCCTTCAAAGTGTCTCCCGCTGAAGTGTACTGCACAGATAACCATCAGTGTGTTATCACACTTCCTCCCCTGTGAGTGTGAGCACTAAAGAGAGATGTCACTCACTTTGGCAGTGTATTATAATAAGCACACACAGCTTAGTTTAGCTTCAGCTTGCAGGTTTTGCCATCCTGAATTCTGAAACCTGTATCACTTCTCCATCCACTACTGCTGTGTGTGATCTGAGTGATCTGAACACAGTATTAAACTTTGCAATATCTCATTATGCAGCCTGTTAAAGGCAGGGCAGATATTTTTATCCAGAAACATGTTTTGTTATGCTGGTTGAAGTCTCTTCACATCCTGATATCAGTCACTAAGTAAAGTGCTCTAAATATATTTATATTAATATACATGTTCTGTGGAGGGTGCAGGATCATAAAATGTTCATCCAATCATTGCATTCGGTCTGAATGTTCTACTTGTCTGTCAAACAGTATGTGCTCGTGTTGGAGGAGGCGTGGCTTTGGAGAGCTCTGAAGGGAGGGCGGGATCTTACGCTTTCAATGCTAGTTTGTTATTGCTAACACCTCTGAAATTGCTCACCCTACCTAAAGGGACTCACAGACTGACTGATATTGTTTTCACTCATAATCTTTCGACAGTGTGAAGGCATCTACTACAGCAATGGGCCAACAGTCACAGTTAATGAGTTCATTTACTCATGGTGTCGTCAATCAGTGCGGATCAGAACCTGCTACAGATGCAGTCATAAAACACTCAACTGTTATCCAGAACAAAGATGTTGATAAGTAGTGATTGAATAACAGACAGAGACGCTCCTGAGGAGTCCTGGAGAGAAGCTTTATATTCTCTAATTCTCCAGCTAGAGATTTACACAATCTGATCTGAAAGGCAAACTGAATTATAATCTGTGTTGGACAGGATATGGATTTCTCCTAATGACGTCTCTCCAGAACCCACAGGCAAGAATTTCAGAATGTGTTAAATTTCATTGTGTGCAGACGAGTGAAATTCACATTCAGATTGAGATGGATTGAGTTTAATATCGATTTCTCCCTGCAGGCAGAATGCCTCTATCTCAGAACCTTTTAACAATCAGAAAAATGTCGCCTGATCCTCTCTGACTGACCTCCATCTGTCACATCACAGAGGTAAAACAACATTTCATTTCATCTGACCCACATTCACCAAACCCATAATTAAAATCCCAAAAATGTTATTAGAGACAGATGAATTTTTAGTTGCTTGTGAAGTTTACTATGTATGTGTTAACTGTTTAAGGACTGTAAACAATCATTGTACTAGTCATTAGGTGCACTGTGTAATAGCACTGCATTACAGTAAAGTGGCGATATGGTGAAGCGGGAGGTTTCCAGGCCGTGTAAACTAGCTTTAAGACTGGCTTAAACTTGCAACTTTTAAAAATGTGCTTCACACTTGCAGAAACTTCCGGTTACTGTGTGACATTCTCAGAATAATACAGATAAAATGGAGTCATGAAATCCCTGCATCAGCTGACAGTGAGGTCTTATTAACCCCTCATCATAACCCGTGACATTTCCCAGAATATCACTATCACCCAGTGAGCAATAACTGACCTTCTGTGCAGCATTATAGCGGTAAAACAGCTCCAGTCGTGTCAGTAACACACTGCTGCATATCTGATGAGCTGATCATCAGATGAGGAGTTTAAATCAAGCAAGCCATGCAGAAACAAACCGCAGCAAGCAATAGAGACAGATTCTGTTGTCCTTTTTCCCTGTAGCTGCTAATTGCTGCTGTCTCTGTTATCATGCTAATATTAAGAGGTCATTTTGTGTCTCTTTGCATGTGACAGGACATTTGTGAATTTCACACATTTATCTGAAGAGGAGTTCCAAGGACACAGCCAGAGCAAAATAACATTGCTCAGTTCTGTATATCTGTATATCAGACACATTAGGCCTGGATTCTAGCTTGGTATTTAAGCACTGTCATGGTGTATAAATGCTGCTAACGGTAAGCAACGTTAATTACTGAATTGGACACCCACTTTCTGCAAAACTTCACCCTCCAATTGCGTGACAACAAAGACAGGAGGAGAGAGCATCTTCTGACTGGCTGAACAAGAGTGTCCTGTGGTCCGAGTCTTTTGTTGTTTAAAGCCTCATATTTCATCTGTCAGAAACATTTTCTGTGTGCAGTTTATTAATTAACAGAAAGACTGATTCATTTTAGTGAATGTTTACTTTTAGATTGTGTGAGATAAATAATGATTTGCTTTTAATAAAAATTAAATAATCTGATTATTTGTTTAATTATTTGATTAAAAAGACTTTAAATGGGTAACCTGACTAATTTACCTAATAAATTATGATATGCTTGTGCAGTTCTTTACTTAAAACCTAATTTTAATGTTTAAAACATGACAAATTATTAAATAAAAGATATTTTTAGATTTTTTGCACTTATTATGAAAGTGATTTTTTGATGTGTTTGAACATCAGAAATGATTCCTCACAGAAAATTAACATTTAGTTGAGAAAGTTGGTGACGCATTGTGCATAGTGCGTTCTGTTCCCTGCACCTGTTCGTCCTCTGTAGGGAGCAAACTTTACCAAGCTCAGATAACCTATTTCTGGCATTTGTGATGAGAGCGCAAGAGACGCAAGAGACGCACTGATTTGATGTGATCTCTGGGATGTCTGATGCACCTGTGAAGACAGAGTTCGTGTGGGTGACATCTGCCAGCACGATGACTGACATGTTTGCCAGAAGATGACAGATACCTTCACTAGCACGCTCAAAACCGCAGCAGCCTGAGGGATGGAGCACGTCCACGCACACGTGCTGTGTGTTATGGAGACAGTCTGTATGGTTACTACGACTGCTTTTAGCATGAATAATACAGGCAGCCCTGAAAATGTTTTCTTTAATGTTTCAAGCAGAAGCTGCTCAGGTCCTGCAGATCAGATTCTGCTCTGATTCATGTCCAGATCTCCACAGATGAACGGTGATAGCTGACCTGAAAAAACTCTTCATATAATTCCTCATTTATTCCTTTAAACTCATTACAAGGAAAGAGGAAACATTTTTTATTAAATATTAATGCAGCTGGATGATTATGTAAGAATTTAATATGAGTCCAGCCAGACAGATAATATTCCTCATTTAACAGAGATCCACAGAAAGACACTTCCACAGCTGGAAATCTGGGATTCTTGGTGAACTTGGTGAGAATGTTTATGTTAATTGTTTAGTTTGAAATTCCCGTTTCATTGCAGGTGAATTTCAGCTTTCTGCTTGTGTTAAATCAATTTAATTGATTGTTATGGTGCTTGGCAACCATTAATGGTCTTTGATAACGACTTTATCACCTTACAGAATAATTGTTTATTATGATTATTAATGTTGAATGTAATGATTAGTTTGCTCTACACTGCTCTTACCAGCAGTAAATTCAGTGTGTGAGTTTACATTCCTGATCTTACACTGATTAGGTTTATTAACCTGACAGTAAGTCATATAAATGTCAGAAATAAACTCAAATTCATATCATCAAAGGTTTAAACAAACCGTCGGCACATAAACATTTCCCCGTCACTATTTTAGCCTGGCGTGTAGACATTTCTGTACTGTACACACTGTACTAAATCTTTAGCTAATTGCTTTATTGATTTAAATAAATGATTATTGTCTCCTTTAGCTGATGCTTTCATACAAGTGTCTTTATCTCTCCAAGACAAAAGTGACTGATTTCAAGGACCACCCTCAGGTTTGAACCTTCAACCTTTTAATTACCAGCCTGGATCTTTAACCACAAAGCTATTAAGTGTCTGCATGGATCAATAGTAATCTCTTCTACAGTTTTGCAAACTCGTGTGTGGGCCAGTGGTGTGTTTGGATCCAGGAGCCATCCAGGACGGATCTCTGGACTGACTCCTGCGAGAACATTGTTTATTTATACAGAATAATGGCTGTAATTGGTAAATGAGTGTCTTGATTGATTCAGTATTGAGTGGGCTGCTTTAATGTCGGAGTGAAGGATGTCTTTAAACAGATGCTGCAACACGGGGGTGGACATTAGAGCGGCGGTATGTTACCATAGAGATACGGTGCTGCCCAATCACAGCTTGAGAATCCCTATTTACATCAGATCACACCTGCTGCAGTCTTTTTAAACAGTAGATGATCACAGATCAGCCTGTCAGATCTCTGTACTGACATTCCTGCCTGAACGTCATGAAACTTGTCAAGAACTACCAGAAACTGAAGAAACTGAAGCCTGTTTTTAGGATGATTTGCTTTGTGACACCTTTTATGACCTTCACATACATTGTGCTCCCAAATTCTCAGCTACATTTTTATATACAGTATCATGCTAGTGTTTAATGTAATGCTTATTTATTTTATGCTTATTTAAATAAAAACAAAAGAAACAAATACTGTATTACAAGACTGATAAGAATCATGACTTAATTAGATTTATTTAAATAAAAAAAAGACTTTTGTCTTTCTGGTCCCCCATGTGATAATATATCTAACGTGTGTTAATATATCCGTGGCAGGCGATCAGAATTGCACGACTCTTGTAATGCACGTGGGTAATGCACTAATATTACCCACAATTTTCTTGAAAGATGATAAATGTTGAAGTGTGTGAGTCAGCGGAGCTTTAATAAGATTCTCTCTCATCAGGATGTTGTGAGCTCAAACACAATGACTCACACTGAGATCTGCTCGCACCTGAAACATCACCAGCAGCCATTAATAGCTCAGCAGCACTTTCACTTCAGAGTGAAAATGATCTGCATTTACTAAAGCATGCTGCATCCACGGCGTGTGCTTGTGTGCAACTTTTGTGTGTCAATACGCATGTGTGTAATTCTGTAATTCACACTTACACCAGCCGCAGTCTGTCTCAGCTCTAAATATAGTTTCTACAAACTCTCCGTCTTGTACCGTCAGTGAAGCACGTCTCCCCTGCACCTCACAGCACGCAGGGCCCTTATTGTGTTTCTCTGAGGCTCTGAAATATTCACGCTGCAGAACAGCCATCTGTACACACACAGAGAGAAGCTGTGATGTTTCCTGCTCATACATTGAATTACTCCAGCCACTGCTTGTCTGCACTTGAGGAAGAGAGGAACTGAAATTATGGATCCAAATGGATTTCAAACAGAACTTACAGCTGCTTTTAGCTCCTCAAATACAGGTGACCGTCATTGAATCAGAGCATTCATTGTACATTCATGTAAGTGTCTGTAACGCAGAGAAGAGCACATCCACGCACGGCTGTTTTCAATAAAGCATTTGTCTACTGTTCATTTAATACATCATTTCCTTAGCTGTAATCCAAGAAAATACCCAATACCCTATGAATCTGCAGTTCACTGCACTCACTGCATTACTGCTGCATGCACAAAATGTGTGAGATGAACATTTCCTTCCTCTCAGTTTTCCGGTAAATGAAAGCCACTGTGCTGATGAAATTATTAGGATGTTGTTTATGGATTGTCACCTCATAAATTGTTGGGGTGAATCAGAACAAGGTCTCCTCTGAAGATTCATCTTGCTGTTTTTGTGGTTACCACGTAATTACAGCTGTTTCTCATTCTGTAGCTCGTGTTCTGAACCTCTGGGGTTTGTCACCACTTTGGGTGTTTGGGATGACAAATAGACGCTGTTGCTGTAGAAACACCCCAAAAATTCATCCTGCTCTGGAATTCTGCTTTTCTGTCCATGAGGTGTAAAGATCTTACCTGAGGAGGGTGACAGATAAACCGGCACAAACTCAGCTGAATGCAGAACACAGCTGAATGCCAATAAACCTGTGACTGAATCAACTTCTGCAACATTCATGAGAGCACACAAATCTTGTCTGTCTGTTGTCTGTCAATAAGTCTGTCCTGCTACACTTTTGTTTCTGTTGTTGTCACTATTTTTGCTGTACTGTGTATTTATACTGTGCACAGTATGGACAGCTTGTCTTCACATTAATTAACCTTAAATACCGCATCCCACAATGCATTGCTCTTCACTTGATCCTCCAGTGTGAAAAAATGGTACTCGTGGTATTCACGGGTAACATCAATGATTTCTAACATCTCGTCCTTATTTGATTAGACACATTTTCTCATTTATTTCCAGGCTGGCAACTGAATGCCACTCAATGCATCACACATGCAGCAGTGTGCTCATGTGACAATGCAACATGCTACACTTCTGCAGGCTGCATGCAGACTGTATAAAACAGAACACAGCGCATTCTGTGAGGTATCTACACAACATTCCATTCTGAACATTCTTCAGAACTGAACAGCAGCTGAATACTGGACCTTCTCACATAAAGATCTTTTAACTGATTATTATCAGTTTTTAAAACAGGTCTTCTATACCTTTTGTTTTGTGTGATGCCCAGGTGATTTACCTGTAAATGTCAGAGCGGTTCTTCACGTCCTTCCTCAGTCCTTCAACCTTCCTGTTGCTAAGCATCCACAGCCCGACACCAGAGCGAATAGAAATGATGGATCTCAGCAGAAAGCTCCAATAGAAGGTTACATGCTTGACCAGCTCAGCTACATTTTCATTTGAACTTTGATTTCTTTCACACTCTTTGTTTTTGTCTGTCTGAGGGACATTTTTCTTCAGCATCTCTGCGGTACATTTCTCTGCAGTTGTTCTTAAGTGCTGGCAGCCGTTTGTTTGTAGGGGTGTGGTAAATCGAAGCTTTTATTGTGTCTTTAATAGAGCACGAGTCTTATTAAGTTCATGGCAGGTCTGCTCTCACTGCATGAGTGCTCTTTATAGACTGTAGATTTGCCTGCTCAGTGGTTTCCCCTTTATTGAGTGAACACAACAACATTTGCATAGAATTAATTTCCTCCTCTGAGCTCGACTCCTCTCGGGCCGAACAGCATGTCCTCTCTGGACCGGTTTTTAGACTTTTGAACATGTTGTGTAAGAAGCAGAAGATCCTCAAAGCAAAGAGTTTACAGTATGTTACATCATCTGGAATAAGCTAAGTGTTTTTAAATGTTTAACCTCGGTAACATTTCCTTATTATGTATGTGAGGATGTTCAGAGAGCTGGATGTGTCGTGTGAGCGTCAGTCCACTAAGAGGAAAGATCATTTCATTCATTATGTATTACTGAAATAATTAGTGCTGTGAGTCAACAGCAATATCACAACTGTCAGTAAACCTCAGGATCTCAGTGTTAAAGTTTGTGTTTCTCATTTACAGTACCACCCACAGCATCAAGTTCTTCACAGAATATAAGACACACGTGAGCTGTAAAATAAACCAGGTGCTGACTTCATCTAAACTGTGAAATGAAAACTTGTGAAGTTCTCACACATAAATGAGATTTTGATGACGATGATGGTGTTTGTATGAAATATTCTGTGTTCACTGTTGCTATTACGGGCGGGTTGCCAGGCAAACAGAAGAGAATGCTGCTGTTTTTGTTGTGATATCTAATTCTTTTATTTATATCTAATTCTATGTGGAATAAAAAGTATTTCTTGCACTTTTGGCACATCAAATATCTGAATAATGCACGTGTCAACCTGGCAATCTTCGCTGAGAGAGTTTCATTGAATTTTTCCACACTTTCAGTCACTCTACCAGTCTGGCTTACACAGGATAACAGAATAACATGAGCTGATGCAGAAAATCAGAGAAGCATTTCTGTTTAATGAGACTGAAGGACTGAAAACATTTAATGTGTTATAGAGGAAAGAACAAATATTTGATTGAAAAGGGAACAGAAACATGGAAACAACAATAAAATAAGTTGTCATCCATTTTTTTAGAAACATTTTAAATACAACTTTAATTTAATTTAAAAACAACAGTTTTGTAATGAAATAAATTAATATGCATTTATATTAAAAATGTCAATGTTAGAATTAGATTTTGGAATTATTGTATTTATTGTCAATATTGTCAATATTGTATTTTTTCATATTATTTATTTGTAAGCATTTGCCTCAAGATGTCAGGCGACTCTGAACTTGTGACTTGTAACTGCTAAAAGCTGCTTCTGTCTAAACTAATAAACTCACAGAAAAACCTGCATTGTGTTAGAAAGACAGATAACCTTAATCAATGTCCTATCTCACAAAAGCCACATCAGACATGATGGCTGTCCTTTTGTCACTGTGTAAAACACTGCAGAAAAACAGACATGAGTCTGAGGGCACATGCAGCTGAATCAGATCTGAAGATACTGTCACCAAATGACAAAAGCCTTTGTTGGACTGATGGAGTTGTGGGGTGATCTCAGATGTGGGCTCAGAACTGCACACTTGCTTTATTACGCCTGTGCATTTACCTTCCAGCGCATGTCACTCACGACTGCGGCCACTCTCGAGTTAATGACACGATGATGAAAGGCAGTTCAAGTGACACTCAGAGAAACGGGTCAGGCTTTAATCTCTGGGTAACGTGGCCTTTTGACACTTCAGGATGAAGAGTGACACCAGAGCATCTGATTCTGTGAGAAAGCTTAAAAACAGCCGCTCAGCTCAGGAGGAATGAAGCTGTGTGTCTCACAGCTGAAAACATACAGACCTGCAGTCTGTAATCCCTCCGGTCCAGAATAAGAACCAAACAAACCACAACACGCTCTGCCCAAAGAAAACAAACACATACCCAAAGAATAAAAATAAAATCGCTCAGTACTCTTAATTTAATATATTTTGTTCTTTATTACTTGCTTGAATAATTGCTTTATGTAATTGAGAAACAAATTAGGCTACATGTTATTAGTTAACTTTCTACATTTACATTTACATTTATTCATTTAGCAGACGCTTTTATCCAAAGCGACTTACAAGTGCGGAATACAACAAGCGAGTCAACCTGAAGAGGCAACTAGAAGAACTATAAGTGCTCACAATACAAGTTTCAGACATTGCTCAGAGTATCATATGCTACAACAAGGGAAAGATTTAAAGGGAAGAGGGATAGAAATTAAGGGATAGGAAATAAAGGGAAAGGATTTTTTTTTATGATGAGGTTAAGTGCTCACGAAAGAGATGTGTTGCCAGGGATTCTGCATTACGGATGAAGGCAGGAAGATCATTCCACCAGCATGGAGTAGTGAACGAAAATGATCTGGAGAGTATAAAACATAACTTTCATTTGTTATGTTTTATATTATTACTTAGTTGATTTTAAATAAAATTTGATATTAGTATATTAATTTTGCTGTGGTATAAGAATTTTCAAACAAGTTTCACTGGTTTTGGTTACTGAAATGTTGCTGGTATAGACCAGAGCAATGATTATTTGTGAAGTAAATCTGTGTTTTGGCCAGTCCTCAGTGATGCTGTCAAGACTGCAGTGAATCCCTCAGTGCAGAAAGCAGGTTTCTGAAGAATCCGTCAGGATGAAACAGCAGCATGTTTCTTCAGAGCTTGTTTGCACAGCAGAAATGCATTAATGTTTCATGGCTTGTCTGAACATCAGTGCGTCCTGCAGGAGGCTGTTTGACTGCAGATGTATCGATTTAAAAGATTAGCCATTACTGAATTCCTTATAGAGGCCATGCCCTGTCTCACCACATTGGTTTAGTGATACAAAAAAACAAAGCCAACACTGAACACATCCAAATGTTAGTTGCTTTTCTCCACATCAGCTAGCTGGAAAATGTTTGTGTTGCCATTGTGATGTTTTGGTGATCTAGCAGTTGCTCACCCAGAATGAAATTTCTGTGGTCATTAAGGCTAAAATTGTTTTTGTGTTTAATTTCACCCACTGGACATTTCACACTAGATTATTTGGCTGTAGTTTTCTGTGCAACATTTTCTGTTCTTTTTGGAACCATCTCTACTCAATGAGGGGAGGTGACAGAACACAATGATTTAATGAATTTAATGAATGAATTTAATGAATGATTTAATCATTTAACTACATTTGAGAATTGCTGTGAACATTTGAAGAGAAATGCACTGAGGATGCATGCTGTCGCAATTCCTGCACCTGTTCACTCCACATTACTCAGTGTTTAATCAGGCAGTCTGAAGTTTATTTTGGCATGTTCTATTCAAATCTGCTGTTATAAATCATTGCTGTGTTTTCAGGAACTGTGTGACTGTGCGGATCTCTTATTTAGCAGCACAGAACGTCCAGTATTAACATTGAGCTTCTCGTCTCTGATGTGCAGAGGGTGTCTGACCCAACTCAATGACTCCAGCACCAGTTTGTTCGGTATGAGACCCAATTACAGGAAAGAGTGACCCAGTTTTCTGCAGACAGTACAGATCATCTCCTGTCAAACAAGCACTTCCCTGTCAAAGCTGAAAAACCATCCAGTCCATCACAGATGTGTCCTGAAACTGCCTCTCTAATTAAAGAGCAGAAGTTTCAGAGCACATGCAGCAACTGAAGAGGGTTTAAACCTGAGGGTTCTTGTCCCATTGAGCTGCACTTCTGACACTGTGCTGATGACACACTGTTAGCAGGGGTTGCCCAGCATCACTTATTACTGTACATAGAGTTAATAGAGTAATAGAGTGATTTAAACGAGGCCCTGTAGTCCCTCACATGAATTGAGGAGAGGTGAGATTAGACCAATATTATCTAGCAGACAATAAAACTGCTGAAAATATAACATAGACTTTAAGAGCAGCTATTACTAAGAGCCAAGATCATGTTTATATGAATGACTCTGCTTTCACATTTGTGAATACCGAGTTGAATAAATTCTTCGTTTATTGTTTGCAGTCTTCTGTGTAACCTGCAGGCTGATCTTTACTCAGACACAGTATACTTGTGTTTAACCAGTGATTAACCAGCTGATTAGACAAGACCTGTTAGTTCAGTCTGAAGCCCTTCACCAGCAGCAGGAGTCCTGCAAAACTAACAGCTAACTGGCCAAATTGACAATGATACAATTACATATTATATTATTAGTTAACTACCAGCAGTGGTTAACTAAAACAGCCAAACCACCACTGACCTCTGGTACTTCCACAGTCTGTATTTTAGAGAGATTTTCACTCATTCTGCTCAATGTCAGTGATATTACACACCCAAGGCAAGATACTCTCCATTATCTGTCATATTAACACCCCAGGGTGCAATAACCTGCTTTCTGTGGCTCCACAAATGCTAATTTTAGCTCTGTTTGATGTGCTGTATCTGCTACATGATCATTATAATGTCTGATATAACAATAGACACCACAGACAGTCCAGCTGCTTGAGTCTCATCTGATGTAGTTGTGTTAAATAGTGCTTCAACTGTATGTCACATACTGATTAAACTGTGTGTGTGTGTGTGTGATCCCCTGTAAAAAGCTCAACACTCAATACTGGTTAATAAGGCGGTGTTTGAGAACGCAGCTCCAGTGTTCTGCACTCCAGAACACATTTGATGATTTGACAAATCCCAAATAAAAGGCAACAGAAAGAGACACACTGTGGAAGACGTGTCTTCAACAGAGACGAGGTCTGGGGGTGGGAGGGTTTGTGATGGGGTTCAGCTGTAATTGCATTGATGTCTTCAAATGGATGCAGGCACACAGACTTCTCTAAAACACATCTGCCGCGTCACTGTGTGTCTTAGAAATATGATGTGCATTGATAATGTGTTTGTTCTGTCTGAACAGACAATCATTCAGAGTTTGTCTCATTTCTCTGTAACACCTCTGTCTTCATTGTAAGAGAAGTAAACAGTCATTTCCACCTGTCCAAGAGCCTTTTTCTCTACTCTAATATCAAAGACAACTGTGACTGTGTTTCAAAATAAGTATTTATCACAGAAGCACAAGAGCAGCTGTCAAACTCACTTTGTTTTGGATAACCTACAAACATATATAAACTTGTGCACATATAGACTGAACTATGTGTTTGTTAGATCAAACTCTGCAGAAGCACTGACTCTCTCTCTCATCTGCTGTTTCACGTCCAGCCACACGGTTGGTGAGTAAATTATAACAGAATTACATTGTTTGGTTGAACTGTCCCTAGATAGAGATGGCCATTTAATTATCATCAACAGTTTCTGTAACAAGAACTTTCTAAAGGTTTTAAAGTCTGAAGAAAAATGAAAAGATAAAAATAATAATAATTTGAAAGCAAAGTATTAATTCACATTTCATTGTCATTCCTGAAACAGAAACAAGCCCAAAAGACGCTTATTAATAAAACATGAATAGATTCATATTTTATCACCTTGCCCAGCACCTTAGCCAAAAAATGAGGTTTTGGGACGGGAGGAGGGGTGGCTGTCAGTGGCGTCTGAGCAGTTAATAATTCACTTCATCACATCTGCTATCATATATACACCCCCCACACGCCCCCCAGAAACATGTTTTGTTATGCTGGTTGAAGTCTCTTCACATCCTGATATCAATCACTAGGAGCAGGACCATGAAATGCATTCAGTTACTGCATAATGTTACTTCAGTTAATTTTATCAGTGTTCTGATATAGACAGAGTAACTTCTGATAGGTAAGTGTGATTTTAGTGAGTGAAGTTCTGAAGTTACTAAATCATACACATCACATTCATTCTGAAATGATTGAAAATCAATCTGTGTACTATTTAGACATCATAACTTAAATAATATTACACATGCATGCTGCTTCACGCTGACTGCAGCTTCACGCAGAACTTCTATAAACAAGATATTGAGTAACTGACATTCCACAATATGACCTGATATTTTCATCATTTTTGCTGTGAAAACAAAAGAAATTTTATTTTGTAAGCACAGATGAGGAGAAAAATATAAAATGTGTGTGTGATACATTGTGTGTGAGTTAATATTGTAACAACCAGCAAACTTCTGAATGGAGTTGTTAGAACTGTAGTCCACAGAAACACACAGATTAATATTAACAGTCATACTGCGCTGTAAAAATATAGCAATTTCCATTCTGAAATATCTGCTTTATGAGCTCCTGTATGTTTTGGTGTCACAGCTATTTATTTCCTGACTAAACTACATGAGATTGGACAGTTCCCAGCACTTCTCAAATCCACTGAGCACAAGCACAAAGATCACTGCTTATTACACTGAACACAGCCGGAATACCAATGCCCAGATTCTGGAAGAATAATTAGGTGTCACAGTTCGGTACACCAGATATTCACGTGCCACCACAGCGTAAGAAAACTGACTGGCATAACTGGCGTGGGCACAGTGAAGGGTCAGATAATGAACAGAAATCTGTTTGTTGGTGCTTTTCTAAATGGAAATCACAGAGTGTGACTAACAGGCAGCCGTGTGTTCTGATGCAGAACGGCCTCCACAGCAAACCAAAGCGTTGCTTTTTAACACTGAGGAAACAGGAAATTGGACACACTTGGTGTTCTCACAGGCCAGGAAATGTGACTCATTGGACATCTCCATCTTAAAGCTCATCTGTTAGCTCTCATTAACATGTAAACAGGTGTGTGATGAAACAATTTCAATCTTCTGAAGGTCTGCTGAATAAAGCTCGACTGGCCCAAACAAGACAAAACATTATGCTTTAGGTTTGGTTGTACTAATCCAGTGGCAGACACATGCCGTCAGGACTGTGGAGTATTTGAATAATTACTTCATTACGTTTCCTCAGTGTAATTTAGTGCAACGTTTTGACATTCTTGTGTCTTGTCAGTTGTTGTTTAAAAAACTTCTGAATTTCTCCTTTTTATATTTAGCTGAAGAAATAAAGTAGGCATGTTTGGAGGACATAATGGTGAGTAAATGATGAAAGACGAAACATTCTTTGACCGTTTCTCACACGCATGTCATATTTATTGTGTCGCCTGCTGTTTCTTGTCTCATTAGATGTTTGAGTGGTCAGATCCAGCACTGACTGACCATCCACACCCATACTGATCTAATGAACACATTCCCCAGAACCAGAGACCCGCTGAGCCCAGTTGTGTGTAACTTCTGTCTGATGGGATCTCACTGTATGAGATGTTTGATTTGTATCACAGAGCTCATCTGTTCAGTTTCTGCTCTGTCAGTGTTTTACTGTAAAAGTTGATTTGTTTTGCTTTTTAACAAAGCAAAAGGTGGAGTTGCAAATGTTTAACAACAAAAACAATCCATATGGAAATTAAGAAACCAGATTGACTGACTGAATCAGATTGATTGATTGAAATACGCTGCATTGTCTCAAAAAATAAAGTAGTTTTAGCCTCCAAAGTTTCCCACATCCACAAGCATTCACATTAATGAAAAATCACAAAGACCTCATTTTATATTTTATCCCACACAGCACTGAGATTAAATAAAGCACAAATGGAGGCTTTTGCTAATGTTTGTGCTCAGATTTGCAGTCTGCAGAATGTGTCTTTAAACTTTACACATGACTGTTTTTTAATTATTTTCTATTTTAATTGTAAATGTATGTGAATGTGTTTAATCTACACAGTCTAAATGTGTGTTTCTGTTCGTACCGTGTGTACTGAACCTGTGACTGATCTGACAGCATATTCTGTCTTCACTGGAGCTTATTTGACTGCAGTCTCCCATAAAAGCAGACAGTGAGGACGACACTGCAGTAAAGTGGCTGGACTGACCAATCGACATTCAGTTTATTGTGGGCGGAGTTACGACTCTGAATATAGTTTTAAAAGAGACTCCAAAAGAGAATCAGAGACGGTTTATCTGCTCCATTTAGTTTGTGTGACGGTAAATATGGGCAAGAATTCATACAGATTCAAACTGCATTCATCATTTTTACAGCTGATGAAACACAATCTAGATAGCTCAGGACTACAGGTCTCTTCAGGAGGTCTGAGCTGATGGTGTCTGGTATTTAATATCTCACAATTTTTGTGAAGTGTCAGAAGAAAATATGAATATTTGCAAATCCTCTCAGATTCATGTATTCCTGAATATTTTGGTGTGTGTTGAAGAATGATGCTGGCTTTGAGGGTTTTAAAATCATGAAATCAGAAACCAACCCATTGACTTTAGACACATTACTGCTGAATGTTATTCTAAAAACCAGAATGTGTTCAAAAATGTCTTTATTTTACTCAGTAAAATATCACTGCTTTATCTCTGAAGAGAAATGGATGGTTTACACTTCACCTATAGAGTGTCTCTTATCCGTCTGTCTCTTTTTGTAAGTGTGTGTAGGAGGGTCAGGAGATTTTTAAGGGCTGCTGCAGTTTTGGCAGATGAGAAAGCAAAAAAATCAGCCCAGTGTATTCCCTGTTACACACAAGACAGAAGTGTCTTGTCTTTTTGTCTTTGATTGGTTTTCCAACTCTACGATCTTCACATCTGTCAGAATGTCACATTCCTCTGCAGGTTTCCTCTGTTTTAGAGAGTTTTAGAGAGGCTAGCAATAACAAACTAGCTTTAGAAGCATAAGAGCTCTTCAGAGCTTCAGTGGTCCAAGCCATGCCTCCTCCAGCACATAAACACATACAGAGTTTAACAGACAAGAAGAACATTCAGACCGAATGCAATGATTGGATGAACATTTAATGATCCTGAACCCACCACAGAACATGTATATTAATATAAATATATTTAGAGCACTTTACTTAGTGATTGATATCAGGATGTGGAGAGACTTTCAACAAGAGAAAACAACAAAAATCACCTGCCCTGTTTTTGAGTGTACAAAATAAACACATTTAATTGGCAGCTAATGTTAAAAAGAATTTTAGTGAAAATGAGCAACTGAAAGATTATAATAAACAGATTTTGTTTCAGAGATAAGAAACATACAGGCAGAGATAAGAAACAAACATAAATGATTACAGTAAATTCATTTTAGAATAAAACACAAACTCTGTCCAGTTTTACATATGAGCAGAACCCATGGCTCTCACTTCATTTGAACTGTAAACAGATCTAATGTAAATGTGTTGTTATGGCATTTATGAACTGCTGGTTGTGATAGTTCAGTCCTGCTGTGTTAACACACACCCCACCACACTTTAATTCACCATAATGTCACTAAATGATTCTTTAATGAAGCGCATTAAACATATTTTAAATTGTTGTATTAGACTGTTATATATAAACTGTACATATTTCCTTTTTTATCCTATTATTTTTTCTTTTATGCTCCTATAAAAAGAAAAAATGTGACAATGCCACATTGTAAAAGCGCTATACAAATACAGCTGAATTGAATTGTTAATCAATTAAAGTCTGTACGGGCATGTGGAGATCTGTGAAACTGCAGGAATTAAGTAAGCAAGTTAGTTTAATAGCTGCTTGTTTACATATTATGAAGATCCCTGACATCATGTGTGCATTATGACCAAAATCTTATTACAGTATGAAAAAGTTACATCGCTGTATATTCTGTATATATCATAACACAGACTAGAATTTTAACATGGTTAAACCCTGATTAAATGCCTGTTTTTGTTTAGGGTTACGCCCAACTAACAATTTTTGGTTGTAGGAACATTTCCCTAATGTTTCTATTAAGCACTAAAAACATTAAAAATGTTATTTTGAATGTTCTAGGAATGTTCAAAACATCCAATGTTTTAGATGTTGTATTAACTTCTTTTGTTAACACTTTTGTGAATGTTATTAGGACATTCCACTAACAACTTAAAAAAACATTTTTGATATATGAGATGTAAAGTTAAAACCACTAACATTTGCTTTACCACCACAAACTTTTAGAGAACCAATGTTCTGAGAATGTTCCCTGTTAACTTGGATTTTAGCATTGAAAAAGCATCACACACTTTGATTGAGAATGAAATGAGTGAAATCCATCTGACATACGGTGATGATAAACCAGCTCTGTTCCATCAATGAGATTGTGATGCAGACACAACAGCTGCAGTATCTGACTGACAGTTTAATCTATTGGAGTTAGCAGCTTGATGGCAGATAAAAGGAGATTTTTTCCTTCCACCAATTGAAGTCTCACATTGAAAAGAGAGACGAGAGCATTAGCAAGTGTTTGGACGGGGCTGCAGGTGCAGCCAGCTGGGCAGCTTCAGGTCCCAAAAGCACCTCTGTGTTTCTCTCTCTCACAGAGGGAAACAGAGCTCTCTCTGTGTCCACCAGCAGGCTCTGTTCAGGGTCTTTTGTGTGGTTTTGCCCTGCTGCAGGTGTCAGTTTCAGAAAAAGCTGATGGGAGTCTGGATTTGACAATAACATCATTCATGAAGTCAGTTCAGTTAAAGTGATGAAGGTAAAGAACTGTAATGATGTCCACATCTCAGACTTCAGCTTGACCAGTAAACAACCACACAGCAATGCACTAATAACCACTCAGATCACCTTAGCAACAGCATAGCAACACCATATTAACATTGTGGCGAGTTAAATGTAGTTTTTCACTCTTTACTCTTTGATGCTTGTCTGAAGTATTTTTTATCCTTCTCTGCTTCTTTAATCTGTTCACAGTCTCAGGAAATCTGACCTGCGTTTAGCGCAGAATCTCTCGTGGAAGGAGTCATATTGTAGAACGGTTGGCTTGTGGTGTCTCTTGCATTTGGACTGTATTGTATTTCCACTGACTGCATGTAAATGAGAATGATGCATCATTGCGCTAAACTGATAATCACGAGAAACCTCCTTGAGAAATGAATCCCCTGCTTTGCTACATTTTAATTTGAAGCAGATAATAAAACGTCTCATTTTTCCTTTCAGATGATTGTATTTGACTGGCTGTGAATTATTACTTTTCTATTACCAAACTTACTGAACTAGTTCACCCGACATCCAAACTGTCTGAGGTGTGTAGACAACTGGTCAGTTTTAGCTCACTGACTGTCACGTCCCCTCAGAATCACACACACTCCACAGAGTCCAACATTATTAACCAACATTATTAAAGTGAATGCCAACACTTCTCCGATTTGTTAACAAACATTTGACATGCTGAAAAGCCGCTGCTTTTATACTATAGACTGTATTATCTACAACAATAGCCTGAAACAACTGGTTAATATTTAACTAATAAGCCATTTGGCATCAGTGATGTCAACTGTAAAGAAGTTTCAGAATACGGTTAAAAGATTATGAGATCCAAACACACCAACAGCAGATGAAAACACTGTATTTATCTTTTAACTACTGTTACCTACAGAGACAACACAGAGAAGTTTTTCTCAGCAGGGTTTAACAGTCTGACGTGCTTTATCCAAAAATGCTTTGTTACCGTTTTAGAAACGTGACGTTCTCAGAAGAGTGTCATCAACAGCTTATTTTAGCAGAGATGCTGAGAGAGTTATTTTAAACCTGTTAAATCAGGATAGGTGATAACTAGATGTTTAAAAGAACCAGAATCACCTTCACTGCACAGCTTCTCACCTGCCTGCTTGTGTGGCCTTTTCATCTGATCTTAAAGGTGTTAGTGAAGTTACTTTGAAACAGCAGCAGGCACAATTTACTGAATCTGAAGAAGTTAAACTAGTCGAGCTATACATCTGATAAAGTTTTCAACAAACAGTAACATCAGGAAAGCTATTTAAAGGGGCGATATAACCATCAGAAAATGTAATCAGAAAATTCTGAGCAAAATCTTTCTGGAACAAAAGCAGTGCAGACCTCAATTAGGGTGACAATAAACTACAACACCTTCATTTATATAAATACTTCACTACAGAAACTGTTAGTCAACTCTTTTTTTTTGGACGGTTTCATTTACATGAACTGCCAGAATGAACTATTTCACTAAAATAAATTTTATCAGTACATTATATATTTATGAGAGAGCATCAGTTAGCTTGACTGTAAATCTGTGTATGCAGTGACAAGACAGTATTAAATAAGACAGTCACACAACTTGTGTTGTTATCTGAACACTGTTGGTCTGGTTGGATAAACAGATGATGTTTTTATGTTAATCTACAAATTATTTATTAAATGATCATATTAAAATAATATTAATATTATTAATATGAGGCAATAAAAAGTATTTTAACATACTGCACATTTTACCAGGTGAGAGTCTCATCCAAAGGTTATTGTTCTGTTTGGTAACAGAATGAACTGAGGTTGTAATTCATTTCTACAAGTGTCTGAAAATTGATTTGGGTGTATTGATTCAATTGTCTGTCTGACTCTTTTGATTTGTCTGTAAATGTGTTTATTGACAGATCTTTAAAATTCTTTATGATCGCAGGATGTGTTCAGTGTTTTTCAGAAGTGTTCAGTTGCTCTCAATTAACATTATTCACATGGAGAATTTTATTTTGTCAGGCACATTAGACAGAATCTCCACAGGATCATTTTCAGTGCTGCAGTTTATACGAATGTGCTTTTACTTCCTTCACTTAATTTTCCTAATGACCGGGGCGGCACATCCTGCAGAAAATGACTCTGCATGTTTTGTGTTATTTATTACCAGAGAAATTTGTTCAGCAGAACCATGAGCAAAAATAACCCTCAGGCAGACGAGTTTTACTGTCTGCCACAGTTACAGCTGCATCCTTATTATGTACTGAGGAAAGCAGCTGAATTACAGCCTGATGTTTCATCTGAGAGGAACATGTACCTCTGTGATGCTCTGCTATTAAATATTACTGTTATATGATGATTTTACTTTTAGCTGCACTGTATGTCAAACACTCTGACATCAAACACAGCCAAACAGTGCAGACAGATCTATCCTGTGTGTGTAATTCTACAACCCAAACTCCACTGACCGGAATGGCAGTGAACAAACCTCTCATTCCAATACAACTTGCTACAGACATGAATGATGTTTCCAGCTTGTTGAAGGGGTGTGCTGTTACTTTTAGGTGTAGTAGTTGTGCTACCAAGAAACCAGCCAGAACATCCAGAAAACCACCCAGAACATCCTAGAAACCTCCCAGAACATTTACATTTACATATAAGACACAATAAGTGCTCACAATACAAGTTTCAGACATTGCTCAGAGTATCATATGCTACAACAAGGGAGATTTAAAGGAAAGAGGTACAGGAAATGAAGGGAAAGAATTTAGTTTTTTTGAAGATGAGGTTAAGTGCTCACGAAAGAGATGTGTTTTCAGCTGTTTTTTGAATATTGCCAGGGATTCTGCATTCTGGATGAAGGCAGGAAGATCATTCCACCAGCATGGAGTAGTGAACGCATGGAGAACATCCAAGAAACCTCCCAGAACATCCTAGAAACCACCCAGAACTTCCTAGAAACCACCCAGAACATCCTAGAAACCTCCCAGAACATCCTAGAAACCACCGAGAACTTCCTAGAAACCTCCCAGAACATCCTAGAAACCACCCAGATCCCACCCAGAATTTCCTAGAAACCTCCCAGAACATCCTAGAAACCTCTCAGAACACCATAGAAACCTCCCAGAACACCCTAGAAACCTCCCAGAACATCCTAGAAACCACCCAGAACTTCCTAGAAACCTCCCAGAACACCATACAAACCCCCCAGAACACTTGCTACTTGCCACTTTGTAGATTATTAGAGGGATATCAAACACATCCTTCAACTCTCGTTTAAATCTTCTGGATTTCTGGATCATCTTGTTTCTGGATTTCATCTCTGTAATCTACAGCATTTAAATGTGGATTTAAAAAGCTCCTGTACAGATCTGTTCTTCTGCACTGTGAGTCATCAGAAATGTAATTAGTGCAATGAAACAGACTCGGGTTCAACAGAGACTGTGATCCAGTCACACACAGTTAATTACAATTAAACCCTTGTGTTCTGTGATTGTCTCTTTGTTTATGATGCTGCAGATGTGGCTGTTGTTCTGTTTTGAGGAATATATAAATGCTGTGCAAAAGGGTCAATCAGAGAGGGGCAGTATAAGAGCTCTAAATAAATACTCAGATAATGTGATCCTGGAGGAATGTGATGAGAAATCTTTACACTCATACTGAGGGCAGACTGAGGCACTCTTAAGGTCTCTTTTAAATCTTGTGTTTTACTGGTTTTGACAGTGAAGTGTGTTATTAGTGAGACGGCCTCTGTTAAACAGAAATAAATTGTTTTCTCTTATTTAAGGCTTTGACCTATTTTTCTACCTATTTTTTCACTAATAAAATTGTTTTCAACTAACTTGAAATGGATCAGGGCCTGACAGAGATTCTCTGCCAGTTTATCTGCCCTCAGATGGAATATTTTCTAAAACGTCAACATGAAAATTACCTGCTTTCCTTTTTAATACACATTTCTGCTCTTACACACTTTTTATGATAGCCTTTGAAATAATTTCCCTTTTTACAGATTATTTTCCAAACCAGAAAATGCAAAATACCCTGCAAAAGTCATCTGGGCCAGCCAATAGGAAAACAGCTATTATATTCTATAGTAAGTACAGCAGCTGTTTAATTTAATTAATACAGTAAAGCTTGTTAACAAAGTGTATCGTTGTCAAAAATGAAATAACATTAGATTTGTGAAGTGTTTCATAGCACGACTGAGTGCTACAATAATATCAGTATATTTGCAGGCAGAGACATTCCTTGTTCTCCTAACAAGCATATGATCCCAATGTATTCTGGGTTATTAATCATTTACATACCCTGACTGTCACATGTGAGGTCATCAGCCTGCGCCCCACCCGCATTTTCCTTATTAAAATGCTCATCATCACAGCGCGTTGAAGTGTTTCTGCTTTAGGTCTCTCTTATTATCACAGCCCTTTACATCCACTGGTTATTTCTCCACGGGGTGCCACGTGCAGATTCACTGAACCCGGCGAGATTAGAAATGAAATGGCAGGAAGAGAGATGGAGCTGTGAAAATTGGGGAAAGGTCTTAATTTTTTCCAGACGAGCTCTTGTGGCCTGATGGAGATCCTGACGCTTATTAGAGAAGTTCCTCACAGTACTCTGTCTGAGTAAATGCAAAGTTTGACACTTACCACAGCTGCCCAAATTCAGCAGAAACATGCCAAACTGCTGAACCTTCAGCTGTCAATCACAGAGTCAGCAGTGAGGGGCAGGGCTACAAAGATCAGAGCTGAAAGAGAGGCTGTGAGACAGCTGTGTGTCCAGCACACTTAACGATTATATCTTCACTTTTATAATATATGAGATTCTACCTTTTTTGAAGAATTAAAATATTGAGTTAAATAATTTAATGTTTAGGCCTGATTACGGTGTTGTCTCATTTCACTGTGCTGTAAAGCAGTATAATAAAATAAAACAAAGCTGTTTATTGAATATTTGTGCATGCTGCATCTCGACTTCATGAACAATAAACATCTGTCACTGAAAACTGAAGCAGAGTTAGAGTCCCTAACTAAACATACATGCTCTGGAGATTATTAAATCTGTGTACCATCTTATCTGCTATCAGTGTAAAAAACACTTCTTCCTTCTTACCGAGCATCTCCCACACTCTTCCCAGCTCTCTCTCTCAGTGTTTCTCTCTGTCTCTCTCTCTCAGTGTTTCTCTCTCTCTCTCTCTCAGTGTTTCTCTCTCTCTCTCTCTCAGTGTTTCTCTCTCTCTCTCTCTTTTCTCTCTCTCTCTCTCTCTCAGTGTTTCTCTCTGTCTCTCTCTCTCAGTGTTTCTCTCTCTCTCTCTCTCTCAGTGTTTCTCTCTGTCTCTCTCTCTCTCTCTCTCGTGTCTCTCTCTGTAGGTGGTCTGTGCAGTCTGTACTGTGGGCAGCAGGAGTGCCGTGTTGATTACTGTTTTCTTGCAGAGAAACAGCAGAAATGTTGCCAGTAATTGCAGATGAATGTGCTGGTACTCACACAGTGAATGTAACTGTTTCACAAACACTGTTTAAGTGAACATGATTCCTCCTGTTACACATTCTCTGTTACATGATTCTCTGTTACACATTCTCTGTTACACATTCTCTGTTACATGATTCTCTGTTACATGATTCTCTGTTACACATTCTCTGTTACGTGATTCTCTGTTACACATTCTCTGTTACATGATTCTCTGTTACACATTCTCTGTTAGGTGATTCTCTGTTACACATACTCTGTTAGGTGATTCTCTGTTACACATACTCTGTTAGGTGATTCTCTGTTACACATTCTCTGTTAGGTGATTCTCTGTTACACATACTCTGTTAGGTGATTCTCTGTTACACATTCTCTGTTACATGATTCTCTGTTACACATTCTCTGTTAGGTGATTCTCTGTTACACATTCTCTGTTAGGTGATTCTCTGTTACACATTCTCTATTACGTGATTCTCTGTTACACATTCTCTGTTACATGATTCTCTGTTACACATTCTCTGTTACGTGATTCTCTGTTACACATTCTCTGTTACGTGATTCTCTGTTACACATTCTCTATTACGTGATTCTCTGTTACACATTCTCTGTTACGTGATTCTCTGTTACACATTCTCTATTACGTGATTCTCTGTTACACATTCTCTATTACGTGATTCTCTGTTACGTGATTCTCTGTTACGTGATTCTCTGTTACACATTCTCTGTTACACATTCTCTGTTACGTGATTCTCTGTTACACATTCTCTGTTACATGATTCTCTGTTACACATTCTCTGTTAGGTGATTCTCTGTTACACATTCTCTATTATGTGATTCTCTGTTACACATTCTCTGTTAGGTGATTCTCTGTTACACATTCTCTGTTACATGATTCTCTGTTACACATTCTCTGTTACGTGATTCTCTGTTACACATTCTCTATTACGTGATTCTCTGTTACACATTCTCTGTTACATGATTCTCTGTTACACATTCTCTGTTACGTGATTCTCTGTTACACATTCTCTGTTACGTGATTCTCTGTTACACATTCTCTATTACGTGATTCTCTGTTACACATTCTCTGTTACGTGATTCTCTGTTACACATTCTCTATTACGTGATTCTCTGTTACACATTCTCTATTATGTGATTCTCTGTTACGTGATTCTCTGTTACGTGATTCTCTGTTACACATTCTCTGTTACGTGATTCTCTGTTACACATTCTCTGTTACATGATTCTCTGTTACACATTCTCTGTTAGGTGATTCTCTGTTACACATTCTCTATTACGTGATTCTCTGTTACGTGATTCTCTGTTACGTGATTCTCTGTTACACATTCTCTGTTACGTGATTCTCTGTTACACATTCTCTGTTACATGATTCTCTGTTACACATTCTCTGTTAGGTGATTCTCTGTTACACATTCTCTGTTAGGTGATTCTCTGTTACGTGATTCTCTGTTACTGATTCTCTGTTACACATTCTCTGTTACGTGATTCTCTGTTACACATTCTCTGTTACGTGATTCTCTGTTACACATTCTCTGTTAGGTGATTCTCTGTTACACATTCTCTGTTAGGTGATTCTCTGTTACACATACTCTGTTACGTGATTCTCTGTTACACATTCTCTATTACGTGATTCTCTGTTACACATTCTCTGTTACATGATTCTCTGTTACACATTCTCTGTTACACATTCTCTGTTATGTGATTCTCTGTTACGTGATTCTCTGTAACGTGATTCTCTGTAACGTGATTCTCTGTTACACATTCTCTGTTACGTGATTCTCTGTTACACATTCTCTGTTACGTGATTCTCTGTTACACATTCTCTGTTACGTGATTCTCTGTTACACATTCTCTATTACGTGATTCTCTGTTACACATTCTCTGTTACACATTCTCTGTTATGTGATTCTCTGTTACGTGATTCTCTGTTACACATTCTCTGTTACGTGATTCTCTGTTACACATTCTCTGTTACACATTCTCTGTTACGTGATTCTCTGTTACACATTCTCTGTTACACATTCTCTATTACGTGATTCTCTGTTACACATTCTCTATTACGTGATTCTCTGTTACGTGATTCTCTGTTACGTGATTCTCTGTTACACATTCTCTGTTACGTGATTCTCTGTTACACATTCTCTGTTACGTGATTCTCTGTTACACATTCTCTGTTACGTGATTCTCTGTTACACATTCTCTGTTACGTGATTCTCTGTTACACATTCTCTATTACGTGATTCTCTGTTACACATTCTCTATTATGTGATTCTCTGTTACGTGATTCTCTGTTACACATTCTCTGTTACGTGATTCTCTGTTACACATTCTCTGCTCCCCGGTTGCAGTAGTCTGCTCTGTGTGGAGGTAATACCTGTTGATTAATTAAAGGGATTGAATTGATGCAGCACTTTTGAAGTATTATGAAGCGTGAAGCATTAAGATGTTTTATGAAAAAATGATTTATTATAATATTCTGATTACATAACTCTCATATACAGCTGTGACCTGATAGTTTCAGGATATAATGAGTTTGAAATGTTCTTGATTTAATTATTAACACTGACATCTGCCTTTTAAAGTTTCCAGTTTAAAAAAATAGCATTATTATAACTTTAGCTCATTATTAAAATATTCCTAATGCCTTTTTACAGTTTTACAGACGTCTTCCACAACTTGACCATTAGGCCTAAAATATGCTGAACATGAACACGAGTGCAGAATTCTGTGTTAGTGCTGTAGTAAACACTCGTTTCCACGTCTTCTACAGACTGACAGACAGTGTGAACACATTTGCTAAGCTGACATGTTTATACTTTAGCTACATGAATAGCATTCAGTTTAGCTGAAGAAAACTCCCTTGAGTACTGAAGTCTGTTAGTGCCACAGAAACGCCCTCACAGCGGTTTAGCATGTGTGTTTGCGTTTCTTTCTGTCTGTAAACATCACATTCTCAACTCGTTACACTTTCCTAACATTCCATTTTTTATCCGTTTTTTAAAAGTGTGGATTTGGTTTTTGTGGTTCACTACAACATGGTTAATGCATCATTGTTCAAATAATGCATTATTCATATTTTACTTCTGAGGGCGGGGTTTATTTCAATTTGCTTCAAAAAGCTTGTTGTAATCGCTAAAGAACTACAACAAACGGCTTGTAAAGTGATTTCTGTTAAAGAGAATATCTCCTTTACAGTGAACTGTAACACATGGTTTTTATTACACACTAACTGAAGTTGATGAAAACACAACAGAAGCCCTTTAAACTTGCACTGAGACTGCAGTTAAATACTGATGGAGAGTTTGGCGTGAAATCTGACTCGTGTTTGAACACCATTGTGCACATGAACACAGATCGTTTCTGATACATGACGGACACAATGTCTCTGCAGGAAACAGAGGAACAAAAACAGCATTATTCAAAAAAGTGCATTATTCATGACAAGAAATATTCACAAGCATTAAAAACTGGATGGAAAGCCAGCCGCCCTGCCTTTATCCTTTCAAAAGCAGATGTTCCTGGTTTATGCTCACAGGAGAGATGTACACTTGGCTTTTGCTTCAGGTTTAAAAATAGATTTTCATTAATACCGTCCCTGACAGTATTCATCTCATCACTGGCCCAGCAGAGCAGAGCTGTTGCTCTTCTTCTAAAAGCAGGTCTTGCAGTTAAAAACAAGAAGATAAACGAATGGAAAATGAAGAAATTGACCTCTGACCCCCAGCACACGAAAACTGCTCTGCTTCTTAAAGATCAATAGAAAACTGTGTGAACACTATAGTTAACCAGCAGCACTGTACTGTACATGATGCATAAACAAGAGGGACTGTGTATTTGTGTTTTTAATGGCCATTTTGCCCTTCAGAAGGTGAAAGATCTACCTAGAAGCTTTTAAAGCAAGAAAAATATAGGAAAGATGAAATCTCTGCAGCTGTCAGTGTAACTGTAACATTCTGAGTCACTTCAACAGCAAATGCTGCAGCAACAGAAAAGTGTTACGACACAAACACGTTTCTGCAGGAACACACTGTGGCCACAGGCATATACAGTACATTACATGTACTACAGTCTGGTCAATACAAATACTTTCACAATATATGAATACTTTCAATAAATAATATTAAAGATTATATAAACAATTTAAATGATATAATTTGCATTTTTTTCATTTTAATGGTCTTATTTTTACTGAAACCAGATGAAAGACTGAGCACGTATGAAGCATTAGAGAACTTTTCACAGTGAAAGACTGAAGCATCTTCTGCAGCAGGAGGAAAGGATCAATACTCCAAATGTCAGGACGGAGGAGAAATTGAAGTGTCCACCTCACACCCACAATCCTCTGCTGATGATCTCAGACCTGCATTTAATCACAGTCTACACAGCAGCTAAATTACAGTTTCCTTAACTCACAGCACTGAAGATCTGCTGTAATGCTGCTCATTAACGGGACTTCTCACCCTCTACAATCCCACAATGCATCATCTGTACCCTGCTAATGTGTCTCCAGTGTTACTGTGGTACTTATTTAAATTGACCTGAACACACCAAAAAAACAAGACAATCCCAGAATTCATTGCAATTCAATATAAAACATAGATAAACATAGATACAAATGTTTGATGTAACTTTAAACTGGCTGTTTATTGCCCCTTTTTAACTCAATTATACATGAGGCGGGACAAACAGCAGCTAATTATAATGACCTGACTGATATGCTAATTCACTGGATCTCTCAAGCCACGTTAAACGGTAAAATTAAATGTCCAAGACAGAGATGCTTCTCACGCTCATGTTACCTGCAGCTCTTCGTAACATGAGGAATCACACATCAGATGTGCTCTTGTTGTTCACCATCACTAATTCTCTTTTATACCAAACATCTTGTCTTTTAGTGTGACAGTGTAAATGTCATATGTTTCAGTAATGCTCCAAATTCATGCTAAGAGCATTGAACAGCTCCGCAGTGATTACAATGAGGTTTATTTGAATGTGATTTAAAATGCAGTTTGCTTTGGACCCTGTTAATTATAATTATCAGAATTATAATTAACACTTATTCTTTAATTTAGCAGAATTTGTTTTTTTGGTTTCAAAATGTATTATAATGAAGACTGAAAGTTAACATGTTAATAAATATATGAAATATTGTGTTTTAGAGATTCTGCAGCTGTAACTACAGTTCAGCAGAACTCCCTTACTGTAATTGTGTTATGAATTGATATGATGTGAGATAAAAGCACTGGAGTCTCTTTGCTGTTCATCTGTGTGTTTCCTGTGGTCATGTACATTCTGTGCAACTCTGTTACCGTGGAGACAGCAGAATGCTCCCAGATTCCAGATGATGTGAAAGTGACATATCTGTCAGATATAGTAACTCATACCCAAAATGTGACCTCTGCACTTAACCATCACTGTTGAGGAGTGAACACACACTGCAAGTCATGAACACACACAGACCAGGAGCAGCGGGCAGCACACTATTGCGCCCAGGGAGCAATCGGGGTTAGGTGCCTTGCTCAAGGGCACTTCAGTTTCTACCTGCCAGCGCTAGAATCGAACCAGCAACCTTCTGACCATAAGCCCAACTCACTTACCAGTAGACCACAACTGCCCCTAATGTTCATTCCCTCCTTTCTGTCTTTCCCGCTCTTATTTTCTGTGCTCTTTGCACACACACAGATGCTGTAGCTGAGTGTGATGTTTCTTCATTCAGCATCTTACTGCTCATTAATCATCATGTGAAGGCAACTGTCTCTGCTCTGTGTCACTCTACCTGTCTGTCTGCACTCATGCATTAGAGACCTGCATCACATCCAACATCAGAAACAAATGAAGCATGTTTGCTTGAACGGTTTAGCCACACAAGTTTAAACATATGAAATGCTTGTCATGATTATCTCAGTGTCTCTGTTAACAATAAACAAGCAACATCATCTTCCATTCCACATTACCTTACGACTCAATCTCACTGATGTCAGAAAGAGACTGTAGATGTCCAGAGATCTCTCGGGATTAAACAACCTCTGCGTGCTCTTGCCCGAGCCGAAAGTGAGAAATGAACATGTCCCCCGGCGTCATGCAGTGATGCAGGCCTCACGGGGCTGCGTGTGTGAATGTGGCTATTGTTTAAGCTCAACCTGAAATCATTTTTAGGTCAAATACGTGCGGATAATGGATCTGCGTGACTAAGATAGTAAAATAAAAGAGCCTACTGGCATTTAAAATGGAGGAGAAAATGCTTCTGATGTCTTGTTTTGTTGATGTCAAAGGTCAAACTTCCAATTAAACTCCATGGTAAATTCAGCTGGTAGAAGATTCCAACATGAACAGTTAGCCACAAACAAAACTGTGCAAGATAAATTAATAATTAATGCTCAGACTTTAACCCATTGTGTGGGTTAAAGTAAAACCGCTTTTAAAAATGTCTGTAAAATATATAATATTTAAAAATGTAAAGAATGGGTTTAGGTGAATATATGAGCTTTTTATCTTATCATCTACAGTGTTGTCTTTAATATTTTGCTTGCACTAATGGTATTATTAATGCTGTCCTCACATAACATATGAATTAAAACCAAACACAAATGGTCCCTTTGGCAGTTCACAACCCAACAACCCTGCAGCCTCCTTCCCAAACACACAACTAGCCCTCATGCTAAACATTAGCCTAAACGCTAACACTATCTGGAAATGCGACCGTTTCCACGGTTGCAATTACCCACAGCTGAGCAGCAAATATCCTACTAGTTGGTTGAGTCTTCAGTGTTGACACGTAGAGCTTCAGTGGGAGCGTCTCAACATGCGTCTGTTTTGAAGTCAAGAGCTTTGACCTGCCCGAAAACTGGGTGACATATCCAAATGTGTCCCAGAGCAGAAACGGCAAAGATTAACTGTCTCTCTGAGTCCTGTGTGTATTATAATGAATGCAGCCTCACTCCCGGCCAAGTCCCACACGTCTCTGCTCATGACAGCACATTGATGAAATTGCCATTTAGAGCTTGGCTACATGGAGATGAGACAGACGCTAAAGACGAGATGATGGAATTTAGAGACACTTTGTTTGCATGAATTCCTTACAGAGATTTCTGGAACGACAGCCTGTGTGTTATTAGCTGAATGCTTGGTGAGAAATGAAGAGAAATTAAATCTAGCTCAAATATTTCACCTTAGCATGCATCAGTGTTACCGCATTAGACAGCACTGGAGTTACATCAGTGTTACGGCATTAGACAGCACTGGAGTTACATCAGTGTTACCGCATTAGACAGCACTGGAGTTACATCAGTGTTACGGCATTAGACAGCACTGGAGTTACATCAGTGTTACGGCATTAGACAGCACTGGAGTTACATCAGTGTTACGGCATCAGACAGCACTGGAGTTACATCAGTGTTACGGCATCACCTGAGTTACATATGTTACGCATTAGACAGCACTGGAGTTACATCAGTGTTACGGCATTAGACAGCACTGGAGTTACATCAGTGTTACGGCATTAGACAGCACTGGAGTTACATCAGTGTTACGATTAACAGCACTGGAGTTACACAGGTTCATCAGTGTTACGGCATTAGACAGCACTGGAGTTACATCAGTGTTACGGACAGCACTGGACATGTTACACTGGAGTTACATCAGTGTTACGGCATTAGACAGCACTGGAGTTACATCAGTGTTACCGCATTAGACAGCACTGGAGTTACATCAGTGTTACGGCATTAGACAGCACTGGAGTTACATCAGTGTTACGGCATTAGACAGCACTGGAGTTACAAGCTATTAATCAGTGTTACGGCATTAGACAGCACTGGAGTTACATCAGTGTTACGGCATTAGACAGCACTGGAGTTACATCAGTGTTACGGCATCAGACAGCACTGGAGTTACATCAGTGTTACCGCATTAGACAGCACTGGAGTTACATCAGTGTTACGCACTAGACAGACTGGAGTTACATCAGTGTTACGGCATTAGACAGCACTGGAGTTACATCAGTGTTACGGCATTGACAGCACTGAGTTACATCAGTGTTACGGCATTAGACAGCACTGGAGTTACATCAGTGTTACGGCATCAGACAGCACTGGAGTTACATCAGTGTTACCGCATTAGACAGCACTGGAGTTACATCAGTGTTACGGCATCAGACAGCACTGGAGTTACATCAGTGTTACATCAGAGTTACATCAGTGTTACGGCATTAGACAGCACTGGAGTTACATCAGTGTTACGGCATTAGACAGCACTGGAGTTACATCAGTGTTACGGCATTAGACAGCACTGGAGTTACATCAGTGTTACGGCATTAGACAGCACTGGAGTTACATCAGTGTTACGGCATTAGACAGCACTGGAGTTACATCAGTGTTACGGCATTAGACAGCACTGGAGTTACATCAGTGTTACGGCATTAGACAGCACTGGAGTTACATCAGTGTTTACTGCATTCACCTGTAACTCCAGTGCTGTCTAGTTTTTTTTTTTAAATCCCAAATTACCACTTTGCATCCAGTTGCAAAGTGTCCAGTTAGTGCATCCAAAAACCAGTGGGCTTAAAACTACATGCAGAAAATGACTTTTCACCCATCAATGAACGCTTGCTCTCAAAACTGTCAAAAAACACAAGAGAAACAAACAGATTAAAGACAGAGGTGAGCGATTGTTTATTTCAACAGGGTTGAGTTTTTCTACCCACTGACCAATGAACTGACAACAACAAATGTTCTGTACTTGTTACAGTGTGACTGGCTCAAATAAAACTCTGCAGGTAAAATATGATGTTTATGTCCTAACCAGGCAGGACACCATTAATGTTAAACTGCAAACACCTGTAAGCTCTTCACACGACACACACTTCTGACTGACCCTCTGCATCACACAACATTCAGATATGAATCTTCGTTTTCCAGTCCAGCATTATCATTTCCTCAGTATTTTTTGCTTTAAATTTTAAGTTGCACTCTCAGAGGACATTAAAACAGGATTTTCTGCAGTCTACCTCCATCCCTTGAGAATTTTATTGAAGTTTTAATTTAATTTAGGATGGGCTCTTCTCTGGCTGCTGATAAAGGTTGAGAAAAGCTTTTTCTGTAATACACTTCAGTCAGCAGATTTATTTTCCCTCTGTTCACTCTGCATGATAAACAGATTTATTTCCATTTGTTGTTGATTTTAGTACATTGTCTAACAGGGCAACAGTAAAGGGCCTGTCAGTCATTCTGTTAGGAAACCCATGCAGTCTTTTAACAGACTGAAGTTCAATATCGTTTTATACATTTAAAATATATTTAGATGAGAAGTTTCTGCTTCCACAGCCTGTCCAAACATACTTTAGAAAAGATATGTGTGTTTTCAATGAGAAAATTGGGTCTGCTCTAAACAATCTCAACCAAACATTCTTACCATCAAATGTGTGGCACACACAGAAGGGGAGTAGGAGCCCAGGAGAAACACTATGTGACCCCGTATGCCAGTGGGTTTAAAAATAGGTTCTGCACTGGCCCTTTAAGCATGTAACAATTATAATTATAATGATTAATTATAATGCCAGTAGAACAGATTTTCAAACATGAAACTTTTTTACTGAAAAGACATCATGTTTCCATGTATGTTACCTTTTCATTTTCCATTAATTTGCCATGTCCATTCGAAAAGAATTATGTGGAATTAATTGTGTTTTACATAATGTTTAAAACATATGTTTTATACATAATTTAATACATCAAAACCAGCTTCTGTTTGTATAAACACACTAAATGTAATTACACTGTATGTTAAAAATGTTAAAATATGTTCTCATAATGAAACATGTTTGTTTATGAGCATGTTAGTCAGTCACGTCTTCATTCATCACGAGTGGGTTAACAGAAACCAAAAGCAGAATCCTGTGAAAAAAATCACATTTGTGTTCTGGAAGCCCCAGATCTCCAATTGTGCCTAAATCAAATATAAAGACATTTCAAACCCACATGATTTGATATTACAGTGCAGACAGACACCAGCTAGCCCACGGCCTCTTCTCACATCACACAGAATAATGAAAGACTTCAGAGGATGGATGTGAGGACATCATTACACAAACCCCCACCGTCTGCCAAAGCAGAGAAAACCCTTTCCAACAACCCCATAAAGCACTCACAGAAACACTGGGGTGATACTAGATAGACTGTAGTACTGTTTACTGATTAAATGATGTTTCACAGAATTTCAAAAGCTGCACCAGGATTCCAAAAAGAATTCCATCATATTGTTTAAAGTGCAAGCAAATCAAGGAAAAACACTCTGATTGGGTCTCTAATATTATTTTTATAATAATATTAGAGAGCATGTTGAGTTGATCTGAAGTGTGAGTCCGACATGAGCCATCTGCTGCTCCTTCACTCTGTTTCACGTAAAGATGTTTAAAGAAACAGTCACTCAGAAACTAATCTAGCACACAGAGAGCATATATTCTTTATGAAACTTGTCAGTAGTTACTGCAGTGAGCAATAAGGTATGAGGAGCTGCGCCCTGCTCCATCAGGGCTGAAAGTGTGTAACAAGTGCTCTGCTTCAGCTGTCGCTGTATACACACACAAACAACACAGCTTGAGTGTCTTTTACCTCATAACATCATTAAGAAGTATATGTTTATTGAAAAGTATAATCATTAAATGCCACTCTCAGTAAGAGGATACAGTCCCTGACATTTAAACAGTAACAATGTTGCTATGCAACAAAAATAACAATCATCTATCAGCTTACTCAGTACAGCTGCTCAGTGATGACATCATTACCAGCATCAAGGTCCAAAACTCATATCTAAAATCTTCATGAAAACAGTAAAAGTAACAGCAAATAATAATGATTGAAATACAAATGTTGAGGCGCACGTAGGGTTGAGGCTCATATAAACATCAAACCGAGTCTCATGCATCTGGTTCTGTTCTGCTATTGGACTCTAAATATCTCGTTTCATTCAGAAACAAAACACAAAATAATAAAAATTAATGAAAAAGTGGATTGCAGTTCCATGTATATATCTACAACATCTGTAATTCCACATCTGTACAGAAACGGAAATGTTTTGAAGTTTATTTTTAATAAGCATCTGGGCGGTCCAGCAGTCATCACGTCTGAATCCTGAGTCAATTTAACACCTTTAATTAGCAGCAGGAGGTGCATAAACGTAGCATTGCTAAACTCTGCACATGAATTAATTTCATGTCACATTAATGCTGCATATAGATGCATACAACCTCCTCATGTCTTCTGAAAACACACAGAATCCAGGCAGGAATATTGTGCTAAACTGGCACAATATGAATGTCATATTTCAGACCAATTGATTTCCTCTGCCAACAGCACTGAAACCCAGTTTTTATTTGTGGTGAAGAAACTTGAATGTATTACCTGACTGAAGACACAGTCAAACAGACAGTCACAGACTCAAAGGCCCAGACTTGTGTCTCTTGTGTTACACATGTCTGGGCTATTAAACTGCATGCTGTTATTCGGGTAGCTAGATATGTATATTCTGATTGTACTAATGAAAGAAAAATGGTTAGCTGGTTAGACTGCTCTGTTCAGATGCTTATATAGGATTTTGGCCTGACAGACCAGATCAACTAAGACCAGCAAACAACCTCAGGCTGGTTTTGGGCAGGAAATGATGTCATGATGTTTTGAAAGTCCATCTCTCTCTCTCCGTCCATCTTCTGCCTCTCTGCTCTATACACTAATCACATTTCTTTTTCTCCTGAGACAAAATCCCCTGTCTTTCTTTATCTCTGTCTTTCATTTTGTATTTTCTGTCTCTCTTGTTTACATCTGTCTTTGATCTCTCTTGCTCACACACACACACACACAGTTTCAGATCATAGTGAGCTGCTCACTGAGATGGAACATCTTCTGTGACTCAGTGACTTCAGTACAGCAGACTCAACTCCATCTTTAGGATTGACTGTCTGTACTGTCATTTAACAAGTGATGAAATCTGTGTGTTCAGACAGTGTAGTCTATAATCAACTGTTGAAAATTGAAATAAGTATTCAAACAAACAATTTTGTGAATATTTGCTCACACACACACACATGCACAAACACCCTCGCTCACACATGCACACATGCACAAACACCCTCGCTCACACACACACATATGCACAAACACCCTCGCTCACACATGCACAGCCACAGACAAACCACACATGCACACATGAAACACCCTGACACACACACATGCACAAACACCCTCGCTCACACATGCACACATGCACAAACACCCACACATGCACACATGCACAAACACCCTCGCTCACACATGCACAATCACACTCGCTCATGCACAAACATGCTCACACACTCGCTCACTCCACATGAGAGTGTGAATGGGTGAATGCAGACACACCTGTAGTTTGTGTGTCTGCTCTCTGCAGTGTTTGGCATAAAGACCATGTGTTCACATGTTCATTAAGGTTGACTAGCACCTTAACTAGCATCTTCAGAGTGATTCAGACTTACTTGGGTGACTTACTGCACATCACTGGATCATCTGCTCTCAATGTCTCTCATCCTCCACCGGAGAACGGAGATGGAAAGAAAAGGCAAGGAGATTTTCAGTCCACTTCACTCCTCTGGTATGAGTGAGCTCTTTTGAGTTCTTTTTGTAGTTCAGTACACAACTACACCCAACGCCCTTACAACAACACAGAGCATCATACTGTAGCAACCACACAAACCTGAATCACGTGTCAGAATCCAGTGATGCAGTTGGCAGGACTAACTAATCACATTCATGCAGGACTTTGTTTTCTTCACCTTGTTGAGTTATTGTTAATACTCATCTGTTAAAATAATCAGCTCATTTTCACAGTCGGGATGAAACGGCGTGTGTGTGTTCACTCTAATGTAGGCAGTTCAAGACAAAAACCCCCTCTGTGTGTGCCACGTGAAAAACATGAGGACACAGAAGAAACTCTGGAGACTCTGAGTAACATTATACTCATGAAAGAGCATCATCTGCAGACAGGTTTGTAATGAAGCCCTGGTTGAACTCTCAGCTGTGGATCAGCACTGTGGTTTAATTATATTAAGAAGCAGCTAAATGAAGTTTCACAAACATTGACATCGAACACAAAACATCAGTGACAGCCATCACAGTCACACAACACACACTATTATTCTGAATGTCACACAGAGCCAGTGTGAGAGGCTTTCATTTATTAATGAAACACAACTTCCTTAAAGGTAGGGTGAGCAATTTCAGAGAGGCTAGCAATAGCAAGCTCCTCCAACACATGAAGACATACAGAGTTTGACAGACGAGTAGAACCTTCAGACTGAATGCAATGATTGGATGAACATTTTATGGTCCTGCACCCTCCACAGAAGATGTATATTTACATCTCACCTGCCCTGCCTTTAAAACACTTTTTTGCCATTTTTAAAATTTAATATAACAAAAAGGAAAGATGCCCATTACTGCAGAATCTCTGAATGTTCAAACCTGTTGCATTCTGGGAAGTATTACATCAAACATTGCAATGCTTCAACAATAACAACAATCTTTTGCTTAAACAAAAGATTTCAGTGGAATTCACTGAACTGAGAGTAATCTGGCTGAATGAAAACAGTTTAGGAGGAATTTAAAATCCATTATGATCAATACTGATTGTGCTTTTCTCTGGGTAAACGAGCTTATCTGAAATGTCTTTAAACCTTTAAACTCACACAGCTGTTTGCATGAAAGTTAGAACAGATTTTTATCCAATTACCAACCAATTAACTACTTAAAATCTCTTTAACCAACTCTGGCCTCAGGTCATGTGTGTGATGTTCATCTCAGATTCAGATTTCCACACAACATCAGTGATCGGCTGTCAGGAAACATCAAACTCTCATCACTGGATTTCTCCTTCCATCAGGATGTAATTGTGGAGCTGTTTCAAATAAAGCAAAGGTGACTTTTGTCTAGTTTGCTGGTTTTATGTCCAGATTGATGTCCTGCGGATTACAAGTCTGTAGCTGACGAAAGTCAATACAAGGCCCCTGAATAATGATCTGAGAGAGAAGAAACAGCAAATGACTAAAGCTCATGACTAAATTGACTAAAGTGAAACAAGTTCTGTGAGAACATGATGCTTCTCTGCTGGAAGAAACATCCTCAACATATCTGTGTGCAGCACATAATGCCTGATGTTTAGCATTACTGTCTGCACTGCAAAACAATTCTTAAAACATGAAAGTAACAAAATAAAAAACATGTAAAACACCATTTAGTAATGAGTTTAATTCAAGAAGGAAAACTAAAATCAAGATATATTTTCTAATCAATTCATGATAAAGTCGTCAGTTCATCTTGCTTTAAATATTTAGAATATGTTATGGAAAACAAAATTATTTATTATATATTATATATAATTATATATATATATATATATATATATATATATATATATATATATATATATATATATATATATATATATATATATATATATATATATATATATATATATATATATATATATATATATATATATATATATATGTGACGTGAGGGTGGGTAATATATTCTTATTTTGTATAATAATTTACAGATTCCTCCCGAGATGCAAATTTGTTATTTACCAAAAACATGTTCATGATGTCACGCTGTTGTTTATTTCTGCTTTATGTGATTGTCTACAACCACATGAAAACAATCTCACTCCAGCTCTAAAGTGCGCCAGACTCTGATCTTGACACCAGAGTCAGCGCTTCTGATCAGAGCTATTAGTGCAACACGTGACCTCACGGGACAGGTGAGGCGTTTGTCTAAACTGCTGTTGGTGGAGATGAGTCTGAATGCTTTACAAATCAAGTTCAATGAAAGCAATTCACAGACAGGAACATCTCTCTCTTCAGACGGCTCATCTCTGCTGTGAGTGACTCTGTCCTGCTGAGCTCATCAGCTCTTAACCCACAGCACTGTTAGCAGCGAAGGAAACACACTCTACTCTCAGTTTCATCAATAATTTCTCTCTGCTGCTGGCACCGTGAGCGACAACATTCCCATAGTGATTCACAGTAAATATCTCAATTGTCCTTACACAATTATTTGTGTGGCAGAAACGATGAGTGTTTCAATATGAAGCTTGTCTATACTCTTATATACTGCTGTTAATCACTGTATAAGCCAAATACTAGCATCAGTTCTCCAACAACATGCTAAATGCTCTTATTTAAAGCATAAAAGGTTTGTTTTTATAAATGGCACCCCAAGTAGATCCAACATAGCAGCTTGCAGTACAACTACTTTTATACAAATGATATACTGACTATAGTAATAAATCTCACAGTATGAGACGTGCTTGGTTCAGTCAGAATGATTTTATACAACCATCATCTCAGCAGTTCCTCATCAGTTCTTCATCCAGTTCCTCAGCTCCACACGAGCACACAGCTTCACAATTCTGCCGGCATGTCAGGATAATCCTCTCCTTTCTTTTAACCTCTGTACCAAAATATTTAGTTTGAAAATAGTATCAGAGTCAAGTGCCTTTTCTGTTAGTGTCTGAGAAGAGACACCTCTCCAGTTGTGGAGACACTGCTGTTGTCTCACCCAGCTGAACCCAGCTAATCAATAACCTTACTAAAAAGATTCAGCAGATTTCAGTAAACCTAAGCCTGCAAAATATTTAACAGACAGAGTGTGTTTGTGATTGTGTTCAATACAGCGGGAAATTTACAGTCAGATGTTGATTTATTCTGCAGAAAAATTCAGACAAGAGCAGAAAGAGTTTTATCACCCTGAGACACTTTACTGGGCAACAATGACTGGCAAACTTAATACACGCCTGCTTACCACATAACAAATAAATAAAGATGCTATTATGAGAAGAGAGCGAGTGTGAAGACAGACAGGACACAGAAAACTATCACAGCTCTGTAAGAATTCACTGCTTCCCTGTCTAAAGCCTCTAGCCAACACTGTACATCTAATCACATCCAACAATCAAATTCTCAACCTGAACAATAGTAACAATTAAACCAGAGAGATCCAGTCAACCAAATAACACCTTACTGTCTGTGGCACACTTTGAAACAACTTCTACCTCATTAGAAAACTCGCCACTAGCACGAGAAGGTCAACGAGAGACAACAACTTAAACATACAAACTCCTGAAGCTTCTGAACGGGACAGCTCAGAACTCCATGAGTCTGGAATGAGCACAAGAGATCTCACATGAGACCTGAATGAACTCCTCATCTGAGCATGTGGAGTGATGGGAGTGTTTCTTCTTACCTGGAGCCTGTTGAATTACCATGTCTGAGAGATCCTGCATGTGGATGAAGAGCACGAGACCTCCCACTGCAAACAGCAGCAGAAAGCAGAATGGGCAGGGCAGCTTACAGACTGACACCCGCAACCTTCTCCGGCCACGAAGAGCATCTACCATCTTACAGTCTATAAAGAACATCAGCCCAGTGTGAAACAGACCCCTGCAGAGAGAGGGAGAGAGAGAGAGAGAGAGAGAGAGAGAGAGAGAGACAGGTTGTGAATTCCTCATTCACACAGATTAAATTCAGAATCTGGATTCTGAACTGAGTCTGGCACCTTTAGAAGTGCAATAATAATCTCAACTTCAGTTAGAGATGAAACTCAATCCAGACCTGAATCTCTTCAGTTTATATATCCAGCACTGGTGAAGTATTATAAACCTGAGGTCACACATAGAGGTGAGAAAATAGTGCTACATGCAAATATTTAAAGGGAAATGGACAAATAATTTGCACAGTTAGGATAGTAAAACAGATAGGACAATCCACTTTGAACTTCTGCTGTTGACATCAGAAACAATCCAAACAAACTCCTGTACATTCATCATCAAACATTTTGCTGTGAAGTTTGCAATCAAAATTTTATTTTGTACAATAAACAGTTTTAATCGTCTGTTGGGCTGCCACGCGATGTCTTATGTAAAATCTGTGCAGTGAAGCAAAATCATTTGAGAGGAACCTCTAAAGAGCATCTACAGAGTCGTGATGAGACTTAAATATTTCACAAATAGTCCGGCAGTTACAGGAGCATTGGACTCTTCCTCTCAGATGCTAATGTGTGTTCATGTGTCTCCAATATGTTCCAGTTTGTAGTTCATGTGTAACCTACAAAAATAAAATACAAGGAAGGTCCCGTTATTGAGATGTTCAGTGTAAACACACACATCTTCAGCAGGTATAATATTATACAGTAACAGTACACAGACAAAAGCAAACAGACACATGTGAAAATGTTCTCTGTCATCCTGTGGTAAAGCAGGAACTGTATCATGCTGCTGTTGTGAGTTTAATTAATATTCTGCAGCAGAACAAGACTCGTTAGTGTGTGAGTCTCATTAGAGAGACGGTCACAGCGAGATACACAGTTCACCGGGAAACTTAATGACAATACTGGAGTGACTGTTGAGTAGCTAGGGTGATCTGAGAGGGTGTTCTTTGTGGGTTTTGTTAAGTAACAGCACATATATTCTACAAAAGTCACACAATCTGAGATACTATCTGTACCACCCAGTTCGTTCAGAGCAATTCAATACAGAAAATACAGAATACAGAAAGAAATTCAATACAGAAATAAGGCAGAGATGTTACACTGTCCACACACATTACAGTGCTTATCTGAGTTTTCTTTATAAACTGGGGCATCTAAAAATCATGAAGAAATGAAACTTTCAGTGACTCAGAAGGTTTTCTGTCTGTGCTATCAGAAGTCACAAGAGCTGTACTTTCTTCTTATGAATCCTGAATAACTGACAAGAATAAGATGTTCAGAGAAAACAAAGTAACAAAGTCAATGTAAAATCTTATGAAAAACATCTACATGTTTGGTGCAGTTTCAGAATCACAACTTACTCAGAAGTGTGCTGAGACAGAAGTGTGTTTTGTCTCTCTGTAAATGTTCAGTCTCACACACAAAAGCCTTTGACAGACTTAGCTCTGTATTTTACACTTATGTACACTCTCCACATTCACTGGAGTAACGTAATCATCGTAATTAGAGTTTAATTAAACTGAGAGCAGGTTTTCATGCCACTGTATTTAATGTATTCAGGGCTGTTATTAACAGGAACGCATTGTGTAGTAATGTGAGGTGTGTGTGTGTTTAGCCTCTGATTAATTCCGATAGCTTCCTTATTTAAGAACATGTTGTTTCCTCAAAAAACTCACTAGTCACACAAATGCTCATGGTCAATACACACGCACACACGCATGCACGCACGCGTGCACATACACGCGCAAACGTACACACCACATTGATGAAATCTAAAACAGTTGTAAAACAATTTCTGTACAAACTGACACAGAAGTGATACAGGAAGTTAATTGAGTGCATCTCTAAACAATCTGTCTGTTGTTACTCAGCAGACCTTGTGTTTTATGGCCATTTCTCTCGCAATCTTCTGATATACAGTGTTAAATAAATCCAGGCCTGTCCTCAGACGATATAAAACCACACGCAGCATCAATGCAGCTTAACATGACAGATGAGTAAAGGCAGAAAGACTGGATCCACCCTCAAACCCTTCTAAAACTGACAGAAAAATATATCAGAAACCTCCTTTCTGCATCTATTACATCCCCGCATTTCTGTTTTTATTTATAGCCAACAAAGCCCTGACCTCCTGCGCACAAAAAATTTCAGCTACAAGCAGAATCAATAAGCTTTGTTTGGTTAATTATACAGTGAACAGAGCAGAGCGGCAGACACCACAGACTGAAACAGACGATCCACGAGACACTTTCAACACTATTTACATTTTTATTGTTTAATGATGCACAAGCTGAATCAATCATGTCGCTTCCTTTCTTGTTTATTCAGTGAAACATTTTATTTCCTTTATGTATATTTTTAAATACTCTTTATTAAGATGAGGTTGTAATAAACTAAATAACTTATAAAAATAAGGTTACAAAATCTTTTGTATCTTTTGAAAATTCAATAGCTCAGAACAGGCAAATATTTATATATTGTAAATGTAAGAGGCATTTCAAGGTCACTAAGGAATATTTTAGCCATTGTTCTGCAGATGCTTGTGTTGCAGTGATTTTCTGGCTCGGCTCTCTCCTTCAGGACAAATCTGAGGGGTTTTTCTTCTGTTATTGTCCACCATGAGTTACATCCTACAGTTTAACACTTTGGGTTTGAGGTTTCTTCAACTCACCAACCAAAACTATATGATGTCATTCATGATCATATGAGCACCAGAGAAAACTTTCATTTCAAAACTTCATTATGTCACAGTTCATAAGTCTCACTACTGTACATACAGATCTGTGTCAGACTGCAGTATTAATGCAGAGATAAGACATTGTTACTTTTCAGTTACTTTTTCTTAATCCGATCTACAAACCATCAGACAAACATATACCACAGACTTACATTTTTAAGGAGAATGTCAATCATAACTACATGATGGTGAACACACAACCTAACAACTGCATAGCAACACCCTGGCAACCACCCAATGCCCTAGCAATGTGTCCGAGTTCTGAATGGGCAAATATCACCTTTCTTCATAATGTGAAAATCTAGTCTAGATTGTATGTTCAGTTTTAACAAAATACAGAGCTTTTATCTTTGGAGTTTTTAAATATTTATGTATTTTCAGTTTAAGTTATTTCCCTTCTTGCCCTGACTTTCACATGTAAAAAATGACAGCGCTCGTTGTGGTGTGTAAATATGATGAAGCAGAGAAGCTGATATTTAATTTGTTACTGTTAAACAGAACTGTGTGTGAACAGAACTCAAAGACTGAAACGGTTTCCTGCAGCCCGAGCACCAATGAATCAATGCAAATAGTTCATATATAAAACAGAGAGAGAGAGGGAGAGAGAGAGAGAGAGAGAGAAAGAGAGAGGCACTTTAACAGCCACGGTGACCCAGATCCAGCGTCTCACTGTAGCTCTTCTGTGATTGGTGCAACAATAACATTCAGTGTTACTTCACCAGCAGCTCATATTGATTCTCTCAGGGTTCATTTCTATTGTTTACAGAGTGAGAATACTCACATTCTCCCGAAACTCACATGAAGCCAAGTGAAAGGAAAGTGAACAACATTCCAGCTGATGATCTTTCAGTCAACATAAAACTGACCTGATTTACTTAAATGCTTCTTCCTGCTCTCATTGTGTCACATCACTTCACTCAGTGAACTGGATTCATCTTCTGGGTCTCAATAAGTGCAGTTATGGACTATAATTTAAGTATGATTTCAGTTTTTGATATTTCTAATATTAGAATATGTTCTTATCTGCTCTCAAACTAAAGTTTAACATTAAAACTGAAACTGTTGGTTTGTGCTGTAATTTCTCGTCTCCTGTGTTTATTCTACCCTGTCCAACAGAACATCACTGACTTCTCCACGTTTCAAAGCACAAGAAGGTGAAATCAGTGAAAGGTCAGCAGAGAAATGCTGATGTCACAATCCTCACACTTCACTAGTGACTGTAATGTGAGAAGAGCAAACGACAGATTCACTTCAGTCCCCTTCATACTGATGCTCAGCATCTACAATAAAGTACTCCTGACTTTATAAACAAACGATAATAAACTATTTACATATTCATCCAAATAAACAGTGACTCCAGGACGTCAATGAATGGAGAAAGATTCTCTTTGTCTGAATAATGATGCAGTGACATCATCTAGCAGCAGAGGCAAACTGGAGCATGTTAACCAGCTACACTGTGATTAATGCATCAGCCTCTGACAATACAAATCAAAGCTTATTACAAACACTTCATAAAGAAAGAGAATGTGACAACAGTAGCTCAGATTCTCCATCTGGGAAACATTTCAACAACACTGACATGAGCAATCATTGGTCAAAGTTCCCAAAAATACAGCAGGCCCGAAAGGAATGAATTCCTAATTCCCAAATTACATTTATCTATCAATCACACATTTCATATGAATGAAGGACCTGCTGCAGAGGAGTTTTCTGGCCTGGTGGTTTCTTTCAGGGAGACTGAACACTGGCAGCGTGCTGACATTACCAGTTTGTTAAAAATAGACCTCATAAATCTGGAGGTGCCAGTGGTTTGGACTCTGAGCTCTGGCATCAACAAGAGGGGATTTCTAGATTACAATCCACTGGACGGGTGCCTGTCTCATCAGTCAACATACAGCCTGTCTGTGCCAAACACACCATCACAACAGAATTCTGGGATGCACTCAAAGCACGTCCTGTGCTGCCCAGAGGTCAGAGTCAGAAGACACTTGACTTTAAGAGGAATTCCTGTGACTTCATGAATTCTAATGTGGCCACATTACATATAAAAAACTGTGTAACTGGCTTCACTCCTCACTTTCTAACATATTAATGCCTCCAATTAAATTAATTCACAACCATATCACACTCTCATCCTCTCATTCCAGGTATTAGTAGTTTTCATAGTGAAATGTATGATCATGTATTTATCAAGCTGTCCATATTGTACTGTCTTCACTTAATTTCCCTTGAAGAGGAGCAGAAAATTGACATTTGTATGTGTATCAATTATTTGCATTAACAAGCTGAGTGATGTCATAGATACCCAGGTAAAGGTCACCAGGTCCTTCTTGGTTCTTTTGTATGTTGTTTGCTCTTGAAACAAACAATCATTCATCCAAAAAAAACCCAACATGTTGTCAACATAAACTCTAACAGCAGAACCCACCAGTACACCCAAACTGCTGAAAAACACCACGCTAAAAAATGAACTCATCATAAAGCCTAGAACAGCCTTCATTTATATGAAGTGTGTTTTTTACTTTAGGGGAATCAAACCTAAATATGCAACCTTTTATATGACTCCCCCTCATGGGGTTACATGCATGGAAACACAGTATGTCATTGTGTGTGTGTGTGTGTGTGTATGCAGCAGGCAGCATCAGCAGGGGTAAAATAACTCTTCTCTGCACAATTTCACACTCTCTCATTTCTGCCACTGTGTAATTTTACAGTACACACCCCATCAAAACTGTAGTTTGAGGGCGGGCGACTCCACTCCGGGATAAAGAGCTTTTCATTACACACGACATACAGGTTAGCAGCAGAGAACAGAGGACGGAGCCCCACCTCATCTGTCATCTGCTCAGGGGGCTTTTAAGAGCACAGTATTCCATTACCATCATAATTCACCGTCACACAGCGCCTGTATTACAGCCATTTAAAGAGCTGCAGTTCAGACTTGAAAAGGGAATTGACAGAATTTATAAAGGCAGTGAAAGAATTCTGTTAAAAAGCATTTACATGACATTGATGATCATGCAAGACACTTTATACTAAAGCTTTTTACACAGTGTTACTACAATTCAGCGAGTTGCTAAGGACACAGTTTAGTTTAAATAACACAGTGCTTATACTCCTGTATGACTGACACTGATGTTACAATACAACAGAGAGAAATCCCACACAACTGCAACAGCATTCACCTGAAAATAAGTGTTTAACAGAAAACTGTTAGTAAGGCCTAACAGCCATATTATTAACATCAGTGTGACAGTGGAAGGTGACAGATTTCTCTTCATGTTCTATGTGCATGTTGGTTGCTCTGTGTTTTGTCTCGTGTTTTTGTGTGGGTAATACTACGTACATGTTAATCGAGGTGTTTGAAAAGGCCACATCTAATGCAGATAAATTCACTGTATGACCGTATACAGTTATGAACAGTAAAGAATAACGTACGACATCTGTGATGTAAACCACATCCATTAAGCTCTGAATCTACTGTACATAAACCATCTAACAGTACAGAGTAACAGTACATCCTCTCCCCAAACAAAACATCTTCCATCTGAAGGCCATGTGTTTCTCCAGCCCACACGTTTTAGAGACGCGTGATGCGCTACAACCTTGAGTGCATCATTCATCACAGATCCCAAAGTTTCATTATACAGCGCTAAACAGACATGACCAGAGTATTGTGTATCAGTATAAATACTTGACAATTCTCACTAAATGTCTTTACCTGATAAATTACTAACAGTAGTGTGTGTGAGTAGTACACCATCAGCTAGGAGTACACTAGGAGTATATAGTTTACTTCTGTAGTTTTGGAACAGTACTGCCACAGTTTCAGGACAGCAGTTTCAGAACCCCTTCAGCACCATTTACAGAATTAGAGGCTTCAGTTGTGTGATGGCGTATTTTGTTGTAGTGCATGTGCATGCAGTGTAGTCTTTAGATGAAAATGTGACACACACACATGTTCAGATCTGTATGATTTGTACAGAAAAACAATGACACCGTTTTACATCTATAGAAACAAAATACATTTCCAACAGTACAAGCACAGATCCATGTGTGGATGTCACAGCAATTTCCTTTTGAAAAACTGCAGAAATGACTAATTCTGTAAAATGTTTCACCCTGACTGAAGGCACTTTCATTCAGCAGTGTTTCAGTGAGTCTCTCTACACTGTACACCTGTGAAATTAGTTTGAGTGACACTCGCTGGGTTGTGGACCACAACACACCTCTCAATAATGACTTAACAGGATGAGACTGTAAATGTGTGTGTGTGTCACCCTGTAATGTCCAGCTTGAATCTCTGTGGTCCACAGATTATTAACTGCTCCTCTCTGTTGATCATCTAATGCTTTAGACGATAAACATTGATTGTTACATATGAATGCAGGGCTGTGTGGAGTTCTGCAGCTATTACATTACACGTCATACTGTAGGACTTCTTAACACATTTCAAACTGTGGGCCAGCCAGCTGAACAACAAGACTTCTCTGAATGTGAGAAGTGAATCTCACCATCACAGTCTCTGGTGTTCTGAGTGGTTTCAAATCACAAGACTGATTGATTTGTGTAAACATATTTAACAGGTGTGTGCTGACAAACAGAATCATAAATCAGCAGAAACATTAGATCTGCTCGTGTGAGCATCAGATAATCTGCAGTTTTACACATCATCAGAGTTCCACTGGAGACATTTCCACACATCACTGTCAGCTTCAGAAAGCAGAAACACAGAAGATTTAACTGACAGCAGAACTTGTTATTACTGGAATTATGAAATAAATATCATTTATAAAATAACTGTATGCCAACAAATCTCTCTTATGCTGATAAACAGCCAGAGAAGCTCGTGAAGAACTGCTGCTCATTTACTGACACTCACGTCATTTCAAAACCATGTGACTTTATCTTCTGTACACTGCTGCTCATGTGGGTGATGTTAACACTCTGTGACATCATTATAATTTATCTTATTACTGATTACATACAGGATACATGCTGTAAGAAGGTAAGTCATGGGTAATTTCATACACATTTAGTTTCACTGATGTTGTAGTGGATTTACAGTAATTCTGCTAGCGGGTCAGAAAACAGCAGATTTATGAGGTAAAATTAAGAAGCTGATGAACTTCTTAGACAGCTGCAGATTCCCCTGCAGAACACACACGTGTGATGAACTCTGATGTGGCATTCAGATGGAAGAGAACTCACCTGCTGAAGATCCAGAATATTCAGTGAAGCTCAGCATCAGTCACGACATCACACATCATCACACATCCAGCAGAAACTCTACCATCATTTACTGACTGAACTGTTGTGAGAATGGTGCTTTAATCCCAGAATAATGCAGCTATGACACCTACAGTAGCAGCAGAAGTGGATGATACCCACCAGCCGAACATTTACTCTGTGTGAGCAGCAGTCCTGAGCATTAAAAATACTGAATAACAAAACTAAAGGATCTAGTTCTTGTTTTGGCTTCTGTTGCAAAGTGTCATGCAGCTCTATAATCATCACTGAAAGGTAAAGGCTGTAGAATTTCAGTCTGTCCAGACAGTCCCTGAATGAATCACAGCAGAACAGTTTGATTTTTGGCTGCACCTTTAGGTTTGCCAGCTCATTAGACTCACACTAGGTCATAACAAATGACTCTAATGAACTTCAGCGATTGATCAACACTCTGTCACCAGATGCAACAGAAGCAGATGGAGAAACAGTCCAGCAGAGAGGAAGGACACACTGACACTTCCTGTTGTTCTCTTCTGTCTGTTTTTGACATGATGCTGCTGTGTGACAGATCTGTGGCTCCACCTGTGATTGTGTCTCAGTTCTTCTGTTGCAAATTTGCAGTCTTCACACACCACACACACACATACACGTTTTCTTATCTAAATGAGGCCTTTCATAGACTTCTATTGTTTTTATACACAGTCATTTATAAACAATATAACATAACCCTAACCCAAACTATGACCCTGACAGAAAACTTTCAGCAATTTTACCATTTGTAAAAATCTGTTTCATATGTTTAGTGTTTTTATAAATAAGGACTTCCACAAAAGGTTTTGCTCAGATTTTGCTCATTTTTGGGTACAAATTTGTCCCCAGTATGCAGTTAAGTAAAGCTGTAATAGACTAATGTTGCTAATAGACTTTGCAACAATACTTTTTTGCTTCATATGTGCATTTTTGCTTCTTTAAATGATGCATTATTTGTTTCTGGATTTATAATTATAGTCTATCCTCATTATGAGGGAGTATTTTAACATTAAATGTATTACAGGGAGTTTTTCTCAGGTATTTTCTAGATATTTTTTGATAAGAAAGTAACAGCAGAGGTCAAGTGAAATTCTAACCAGATATCCAACAAGGATAAAAGAGCAAACAAACAGTTTGAAGGTTTGAGAAGATGCTTCATGCATTATTCACTGCAGCTGCTTCTCTAAACTTCAGTCCTTGGGGGATTGTCTGACATCCCAGATGAATATTTAAGTTCTGACCTTTCGTCCTCATTAAAGGTGATGAGGAACAGCACTGAAATCAAACCGCTCGTGTCCCAAAGCTCTGGACAGTTTTAACACCATCTGAAAAAAAGATTCAAATGTGTTGACATACGTCTGCTGGGTTTCCCAAATGAAACCTTTAACATGACAAAATTACTGCCCCCATTTCAAAAATTAGAATAAATAAAATAATGGCATTAACTGAAATAACCTGCGCGTTGAGATAGGTTTGCTCAGTTTTGGTCTGATGTGTGCTATCACTCACTGTTCATGTAGTTTATATGCCTGTAAATGCATATTGTATATGTAAATGTATATTGATGCATATAAACAATTCATGTATCATGTCACGGCATGTCAATGACATGTACAACACATTGTTTCAAAGCAGTTTTATACAGCTGTGATGACACTACTGTTAGAACCAATAATATTTCACTTTACTCATTAAATCAATGACATCTTTTATCTATTGTCTGCAGGCAGTTAGCTTCATCAATAGATCATGTCAGACAAACCACATGTGTTGTGTTGCTATAATGTGCGGGCATTCTATGGACTCTGTTGATTTATTTCTCTTCATGCATGCACGCACACACGCACGCACGCACACACACACGCACACACACGCACACACACGCACACACACACACGCACGGCTAAAGTGAAAAGCCCAGATTTTAGCCCTGAAAGAGGAACACATTCAAGAGAGTGTGAAGACTGTAGACACAAAACAAACACTCTTGCTGTGGCGTTCCATTCTGTCTCAGCTTTCTGCCTCATTCTCTCTCTGTTACAGAAGATGAGAGTGTTTCTTTGAAGTCTGTGTTGAGGTGTCACGCTGAGCTGTAGCTTTCTCAGGTGGTCTTACCACACACACACACACACACACACACACACACAGTCTTGCTGTCTGTCTGCACGCTACTGAAGACAATCCAGAATGTTCAGACAACAACTCAGACAACTCTCAAACTCACTCACTTTATCAAACAGTGTTGAATGTTGATGTGCCAGCACAGCAGTTGTGCTAAAACACACAATATATTATCACAACTGTTATATATTAGCAGCTACAGTATGATGTGCAGCAACTGTTCACACAGTGACTGCATCACAGCACCTACAGACAGCAACCACTGACCTCCATTCCAGTCAAAGCTGTCCTCAAAATCATCAATATGCACAAACCACAGAATCACATTGTATATTAATAGGGCAGGTTGTTTGGCAACTGTAAACAACCTATAATCATGCTATTATCATCTGGGGGATTTTTAATTAATATCCCCCATCGTGCCAAACAGCCATCATTAAACTTTAACTGTTTATTAAGAGATCTCTGAAACTGCCTTAGCAGACAAAATAGCAAAAAATTCAGCACTCCAGACAAGCAGATGCAGGAGTTTAATGTTTAACTGGAAACTTCTCCCCATGCCCTGCTGAACACACTCACACATACACAATGTGTGAACTTCAAAGCAGAACATGCAGTCTGGTCATATTCTGGGCTAGAATTTATACCATATCTACATGTTAAAAACATTGTTCAGCAGGAAAAAGGGCCAGACACCTTTTCATCTGAAGCAGAACCCTCATTGAGAAACACTGAATCTGATTCTGTCATCAGTTCATTCAGCAATGAGACACTTCACTGCAAAAACAAAAGATGACAAACCTCAGCCCCGCATTCACGCTGTATTTAGATGGAGCAAAGATGATTGAGAACTAAAACTGTCTGATGAAGGAACACAAACACACTCATATGCAAGACAGTCAAGTATATTTTCATATTTCATATGCTAAATAAAGAGGCTTTCATCACAGTAATGAGAATGCAAATATCTTAATCCGAACAATTCTTAAAATCAAAAGGAAATTATACTTTGCTTTAAGGTAAAATGTTATTTTCACACACTCCTTCCCAACAAACAAACACACATGCAAACAACAATGCACTCATACACACACATTCACACCTGCGTCACATGGCATCACAAATATCTGATTGTCTCTGTCCGTCTTTCACTTGTTCTTGCGTTCAGCTCTTCTCCCCTGCAGAGTTTGGATCGGATCTTCACTCAGGTCTGTGGGAACACGCGGACCGCAGAACCATCTGTAGTGCGAGTGTGTTCCTGCCTGCTGGTAGAACGCCAGCGCTGAGACTCTGTGCTAATGCTGATGGTTTCCAAGCAAATTTTAAAGACCTTGTCCTGTTGTCCCATTGCTGTTAGTTTTAATTATTTCTACTGAGAAAGTTCAAGAAAGTTAAAACAAATGTGAGCTTTAGAGGGTGTTCACAGGATGGATGATAATGAACATTTTAAAAATTGTTTTAACTGGAAGGATATTATGGGATTACTTTCAGAGCCATTTTTCCAGCTGATGAACAATTAAACAATGACACTAAATTGAATCCTTTAGAATTTAAAGGAATCGCATATTTCCTGCAGCGTGCAACATAACAATAAATACATTCTTCTGATAGTTATTTTATAGTTATCTTTATATCTTTGTTACTGTTCCTGGTGTGGATGGGCTTTTACTCTAGCAACTTTAAATATCATTCTTGATCTTTAAAACCACAGTTGAACAGAAACGCGCACACACACACACAAGCTCAAAGCTCAGTTAGAGGAAGTGTGTTTTTGCATTTTTTCAGGGTGTGATATATCACCCTGACAGGAGAATTTGAAAGTATGAATATAAATTCATAGACAGGCAGTGACCCCACAGATCAGCAACAGAGTCTGACCGATCAATTCTCACTCAGATGTCACAAGGGCAGTTTTTATACTGTTTCACCATGGAAATCATGAGGTGCCACAAATGAATGTGACAGTCATAACTGAAGAGAGAAAGCAAAAGAAAATGAAGGATGTTTCAATCTGCTGTCTGATCATAGTGTCGTCTAGACGCACGCCCCCCCCCACACGCTCAACTTTAAAAAAGCTGTGACCTCAGAAACTGAACCTCTGTTTTACAACAGCAGCTGAATTTAAGCACTTTGACTTTTCCTGTTTGTATGCTTATAAAAAAACTAATGGATTAATTTAGACTCAACACATCCACTGTAAATCATGAATCTGTTTTTCTGGGTTTCAGTTAAAATTCTCTTACAGTTACATTATCATTAAAAAGCACTGTTACACTGAAAGCATGTCGCCACCAGCCTGACTCCACTTGTGAACTTGAAGTAACCTGATGTTAAATGTCCTGATCAAGGGTACAGTGATGGAGAGCATTTATCATGGTAACAAAAGATGGTTACTCTTGTATCTTTTTCAAAAGCATAAACATTTCTCTTTTATATCAATGGTGGCAAGTTACCAGAGAAGTAAACAGTAACTGCGTGGTGTTGGTGAAAACTCTGGTTAATGGCATTTTCTGTTAGAACAAAGTTGCAGAGCTGAACTCGTCCTCAGGTTATCAGCTGAGATCTTTAACTGCACGGTGTTGTTTCTAAAATGAACCCGTTCGTGCAGTAATGAAGGAAGAATCGGAACCGACCTGTCCAGAAGAGAAGCGGCTGTGTCTGGTGGAGGATCACATCATTTCAGCACCATGGAAAGGGCGCAGCTCGGTGTCCACCGGCTCTTCTCAAGATCCTCCTGCACTTTCTGTTGCGATCGGACCCTGTATCTGATCCAAATCCGCGGGATCTGATCCGGGTTCTGATGCGCTTCTCCCGCGTGTCTTTCTCTCGTGGATCTCTGTGACGAGAAGCTGCGATGACTGCAGATGCAATACGAGCGAGTAAAAGATGGAGAGACCGGGAGAAAAACTCACTAGAAAACCGTCATACAAATCTGAGTTCTGCGGACGAGAAGCGGATCAGAACCCAAACTCACAACACTGACGATGAGGAGCAAACTCCAGCTATACCCGACCCGCGCCGCCTCTTAAAGAGAGAGAGACACTGAGAGACGGTGAGAGAGAGAGACGGTGAGAGAGAGAGACCCTGAGAGACAGTGAGAGAGAGAGAG